>JAQGAD010000433.1:0-39217 GCA_034696625.1 Isotomurus palustris | reverse complement strand
CACGTGGGACATTTCAGGCGTGGTTAACATACTGTATCATGATAATTCGTGCATCTGATGACAATTTTCGGTATGGGTACTCCTTGCCAGTCGAAAGGAATACGATAGCACGTTGCATGCTTCTTTATCAGTTCTACCTACTTACTTAATGGCAATCCACTGAAGGTGTGGGTCTTGTCTTGAATCGCATCCTCAATCAAGTTAATATTAGGACGACACATGGCCACTAATTCGGGTGGAGCATTTATAGTTTTCGTCAATGTCAATTGTGAATTTCGCAAATACCTCTGCTGGATCGATAAATGACATTTCAATTTGCCCACTTGCTTTTGTCTTGTTCTTAAATGGTATTCCTGATCAGGTAACTTGTTTTCCTACTTGGTATTAACCTTTTCTTGTCGTAAAAGTATATTGTTTTAAACGGCAGAAATGTCTTCACTTACGAGTTTCATGGATCTCTTTGGCATTGTACTTTATTTCAATTATTTCTGTTCGCACTTTCCTACACACACATTTTCTGTAAGACGGAGATATTTTCTCTTCGTGTAATATGACTCATGAAAAGAAAACAAAATTCCTGTCGGTGTTGTACTCTTGGTATTTTTAATACATACTTTACATGCGTGCGCTGAATATGATGGAATTAATGAAGGGTTAAATTTTGTCATAAAATGTAATTGACTTTATTCAATACAGCAGCATTCTATACTGATTTAAGACATAGCTCGAGTGTAATTGTAATTGCGGTTGCTGTGACTAGAAGGTTTTTCATGGTTTTGTCTTGAGATCTGAAGACTTTGAAGTCTTTCTTTATACCATCTTCTAAAAGCGGTAAGAAGGACACATGAGACCACCAGGAAGCTACCTAAGTAACTGTACCAGTCTGGTGTATCATGAAGTAATGTTATTTGATAGAAAAAAGCAAGTACAATGTCTAAAGTCCTTGCAACGGCACATGGTCCAGCGTTCTCGATTTGTAAAGCCTTCGTGAGTAAGATCTGTCCCAAAAATCCACACACTCCAATTCCAATGCATTCCATGATATTCGTCCATTGTTTGGGCAGAGTGAAACCGTCTAAGGCAACAGTCAGTACGGCTCCAAACGCAGCCAAAACGGTACTAAACCATAATACGGTAACCGAGTAGTGTACGTGCTTTAGTTGACGAAGTACGATAAATGCTAAGGCTGTTAACATAGCAGCAGCGAGTCCACAAACAGTTCCAACTACGCTTGCCCAGGATCCCATAGTTAGAAAATTGAATGATGGCTGAGACACAAGAATGACACCTAAGAGGGTGAAAGCAATCATGGTGACATCAAACCATGAACACGCTTCTCCCAAACACATTCTCCCGAACAGACTAACAAATACGGGAGATGTGAAAATTAGTGTAGCTGCGTCAGCTAAAGGAATCAAGTGAATGGAAGCAAAACTCATGACTAGTGATACAGCTCCAAGTACAGCTCTAGCAAGGAGTAGGGCTCGACTTCCAGGTGGTCCTAGTAGGTTGTTTCCGGTCGAAATTACTATCGGAGAAATGAATATAGCTTGGAGAAGTCCTCTTGCACATAGGAGTTCCATCGGATGCAAAGTGCTGACTTTAACTATGAGGGCACTTGTTGCGAAAAAAATGCAAGATACTGCGGCTAAGAATATTCCAACTGAACACCTGTTTGCAGGCCTCTCCGTTTCTTCATTGTCTGTTGTAGGTCGTGTTGAGTTATTCAAGGATGAACCTCCAGAGCCAGAATCCGTTTTGGATCTGTCTGAAGCCAACAGTGGTTTCGCCATCTTAGCTCCCAGCTTAGATTTTGAGCCTTTTGCTGAAGACAAAAATTGGTGGAATGCGCTTTGCTTTGGAGGAGTTTTAAATAGAAGTGGGTCTCTGTCATGGTCGCCATCTGTTCCGACGTCCTCCGTAGCTGATTGGAAAGGACTATTATTACTTGATGAATTATGATCTTCACAGTCAGCTTCATTGTCCTGGGAAATTCCAATTAGCACCATCGAGTCTTGTGAGAGATGATTTGTAGAAGTTGTTGTTTGTGAACAGTTTTGATACCGAATGTTTGACAGTCTGCTCGGAGCATTGTCATGATAATACGTCCGGATTATACGATTAGTTACATTAGCATTGCTCGATTGTAACTGCAACGTAGGGTATGGCTGGGCTTTAGAATCAATGTCCAAACTTGCAGGGTCTTCTGAGGATTGAATTAAGATTTCTTCTTCACTCGCGTTATCCATTTTGTGACTGCAGAAAAATAGCAAATTGTAGTTCATAGTTAATTACCTAATTTTCTTACAAGTATGCTTACCGATTTCGGGTATTTTCAAATTCGGAGAGACTCGAGCTCAGTCAGCAGTGGGGTCTCTCGTTAACTTGTCGTTGCAGTACTAAACTGAAGGTTATGAAGAGGCGAGACCCGATGACCGTAGTAGTCTTAGGGTGCCTCAAGAGACTAAGTTTCCAATGACTTGTCTACAAACACCCTTACAGCAAAGCGTTCTTGCATAACTTCCCAATTCTACTGTCATTTTTCACCTAATGTAATATCCCAGTTATCTAATTTGATATACTTGTAATTGCTATTTAGTCACTCCTAATTTAATGTGCTCCTGAACTCCTTCAACCGTAATAACAAACCAGCTTCTTTCAGTGGCCGTATTCAAGGTAGTTTGAAATAGAGTTTAAGAAAAGTTTCTGTCGATTGTCTACTGCAACTATAAATTCTTAATTAAATACCTAACCAGTCAAATTGATCATAGTTTAAAGACAAAGAACCATATTCTAAAGACTTGAGAAAAGCTGGGTGTACAAAATCCAGTAGAATTATCTAAACATCATTGAACTTACAACGCGTTAAAAACTGTAATTATTGCCTTAATTTCTGCTCTTCTAGATATTCTCAGTTATTATATTTTAATTTGGCAAGAAATTAAAAAATCAAAGATAAGCCCTGCTATTAGTCTCAGATTCCTACTCTTTCAATTAGCTCCATGATTCTAAATATGTTTTGAAGATAGTTATTTATATCCATCGAAGCTAAAAGTTTCCGCATTATGTAGCAGTGATTCATATACATTGGGAAGTCTGACCAGATATGCTGAAGTTATGTCTTCTCTGGTACATTTTGTATTAATCCTAAAGAAAATTGTTTGTGAGTTATTGTTACTTGCCACTGAAAAGGATTACCTGTATAAAAAATGCTTACCTATTTCCTATTTAAGTATTTTGCGTGATCAAAGTGAAGCCAAGTCACCGGTAGCACCACTTGTATCGTAGAAATGGCAGAAATAGAAAAATTGCTGAAATTTAGAAGACAGGTAGGTACATTTTGAAAAGAATGAACTAGGATGCTTCTGGAGTAGCACAGCATTCGAGCGTAGGAAATTCCATTCTAGTTTCCAGTTTAGTTTTCCTTGGCTCGGGAAGAGAAAGAAAAATCGATATCTGTCAAAATGGAAAACACAACACAACTTCTCGCCACCTCCGGTTTTCCCGTCCTTATAAGTCGAAGCAGAGGTGACCTGTGGACTGAAATAATTAAAGGATTTTTAAGACAACTCCTGAGGAACAAAATCGGATCATGTTTTAAATTACACGTGATGACTTTTCATGAGAAAGGAAAGGTAATGGATGAATGAGTGAAAGGTGGAATTCTGTGAGATTCATAGCTCGTAAGCCACGCGTTGCATGAAGACAGAGTGAAGGCTCAGTTTTAGTTATTGCAAAAATTCAAACTTTTTGGCAATTCTTGGAACTCAGTAAGCATGCGGAAAGAGTGATATCATTGGTTGTCCCTTAGGGGAGGTACAAGCTTGTAGGTGCTCACAGCTCACTACCATTACTCTTCAGTGGTCGATTCATACACAATCGCAGAGTATTGCGCAATTCGCACAGTACAAACCGTTGACCACGCTGTATTTCAGAATGTTACTTTCAAATAGTTTGATATCCAGCTTTAAGATTATATTATGCTTCCGTTTTCAATTTCGAAATTTACAGCTTTACGCTTAATTTTGTTCAGGTCTCGTTTCCTCGTTTTTAATACTTTTATGAAAATTGGAAACTATTCGTTTCGCGTTTTGAAGTTTTATTTTCTCTTTGCAGCAGCATGCAGTATTGAAGCAAGGAAGGTAGATTCTAATAGCAGTTTAGGATTATCAGGATTCTGAAGTTAGCGGATTCTCAGTTCTCAGATAGTTACTTATACCTAGAGTGTAGTTAGTTGTCATTGAGCATTCAGATATGTTCCTGGCACTGTCAAATTAAAAAAGGTCACTTTCCCAGTAGTTTAACATTTACAAAATCTACTTTCCAGTACTTTTCAGCTTTAGAAAGGGCTTATGGGCTACGAAAATTGTATGAAATTGTGGTTTTAGTGGGATTGTGTAGCGTTTGGGAGGATTTTTGGTTGTTGTGAACAGACCTAGTAATTCTTGCAGAAGTGCAAGTGTGTGTGAGGGACATGAAACTAACTTCCCAGAGCAGAGCGTGTGTGGGTGATTGTGTGTGTATACTTCGACTTTCAACTAGCCAAAGTTGTTCTTCTACATTACCACAACCTCTACATCCAACTAAGTACACACACACACACAGAGAAAGATAGAAACAGAGATGAGTGTTTTTTATTCGATTGAAGTGAGAGTCCAAAAATTATTATTTTACCATCCTACTTGAATAAAGGCCACCACACACATACTATTATGTATAAATACTGGTGAGTGCAATCTCACACGAATTAACAAAAACATCCATTTTAAGCGAAGACTCCATTCATTGTTTAATAACATTCTTGTTGTTAAGTGTGTGATCTTCTTCTCCGGTCACTATATCCGAACATGTGGCTCTTTTGAAGAATCACATTTCTGTGCAGTACTTTCAAAATTTTATTACGCCCTACTCAAAATTCTTTACCTGATTATTGTGATGTTGTGTTCAAAAGAAAGTATTGAAATGAACATTCTCCACAACAGCCTTCCTTTGGGCTCTCTAGTATTATTGCTTCAACACCATCCTAATAATTGTAATCGTTGGTAACTTAACCACCAGAAGCAGCAGCTGAGCTCGGAAGTATGTTTAACTTGATTATTGTTGTTCAGTTCTAATATACTGTTCTGCTCATTCTACGATGATTAATTGTGCTAAATATCTCGCAACGAAAAGTGCTAGAGCTTTTAGTACAGTTCTGTTTTCAGTACAGGATTCTGCATTATTTTTTAAAAGATCTTAAACTCATCACGAAGCAATGGGAACTTTCCAAAACTAATTGATAAAGGGATAAGAATTTCAGTAGGCAGAAGTAAATTATTAGTTGATTAACAGAAACAGTTTAGAATTGATTGTGTGCTTAAGAATGTGTAGGTGGAATAGTAGGATTTGAGGTGGTTAAAAAGAGGCCGCGTTTTGAATCTGAATTTAATGTGTTTGTTTTTATTTGTTTTTTTCCAGATTTGTGTGAATTTCTTCGCAGCTGTGAAGTTTATTCTGTATAATAATATCCGTCGGATTTAATTTCAAAGTTTTTCCTGCGTATCTTCAATTGTTGTTTTCAAAGAGAAAACTTCGTATTAAAGGTCATCAGTTTACGCTTTGGAGTTTAACCTTCGATACTGGGTAAGCTTTTATCTTACAATTCTTATTTATTGGAGTGTGAGTAAATTGCTTTGCCTTACTTAAATGGAGTTATGAAATAGCATCTGATGATAGAATCATTTGAATCATAAGTATGATGTCAGGAATTAATCTTCACTGATGAATTTTAGTACGCGCGTGCTAGATACTGGCTGGCGATCAATTTTTTGTGTATAAGAAGGGGACAAGTCCTGCACAATCTCCTTTAGTCTATTAAGCGTATAATATAGCCGAAGGAAAGTTTTAGTGTAAACTTTATTAATCTCAAAATGTTGAAGGCTGAGTTCATCATATCAGTTATTCTGTCCGATTTATGCGATGCAGACTTATACACATCTTATTTCATTCTTGCGAGTGCTCGAAAATTACTGTCGGCGTTTCTTGTTATTCCAGTCTTGATGAACTAAGTGCTTAGCTGTGTCTTTCTTGCCTCGTACTTTATACCTCGTACTTGGAGGCTTAGGTATTTGGTAGGTTAGGACTTACAAAATATCCCGATGAAAAAACTACTGCTTCATTTCTTCTTAGTAATCTTAATTGGCTTAGTGATTTACTATTTGTGCAGAAGTGCAATAACTGCATTTGTCAAGTATTATACCAAGCTTATAGTTCAAGGGTCACCCTGAGCTGATCTAGAACGCATCAGCAATATCAAACTTATTTCATTTTACTTAGCCCATTTGAGCATTTCCGTCGTTTGATTAATAAGAAGAAACTCAGCGATATCCTCAGTTAATAACTGTGTAGAGTCACAAGATTTTAGAACTAAACAGAACCGTATTCAGAGTGGGGTTAATGATTTTAAGCTTCAGGAAATGGAACAAAAGAAAGAATCTACTGTAGTGTTGCAGTCGTATGGTGACTGTTATGCTCTCATCTTCCGTGGCATTAAAGAACAAACGGATTTTGTTCTGAGATGTAGCCAACCTTAAAGTGATGAAAGGACAAGAACATCGTTGATGTCGTGTCGCTTAACTACTGTGTAGTGTGCAAGTGTTAAAGGATGCGTAAGCATTTTGTAGCCTTAAAGTAAAATTTAAGAATGCTTTAGTAAGTCAGAACTGTTCAAAATTTGTGACCAAGTCAACAAAACACGTTTGATAATTCATTTCTTTAAAAAAAAATTTAAATTATTTAATCTCGACAGATATATAGCGTCCATAGCTGTCTATAGTGTCCATTCTTTAATACGTCGTTGTGATAGTGAATTGTGCCGTAATCAAGCCAGGTCTGCCAAACATTAACCTTGTAATTTTACAAGAATATCTTATCCGCTGCTAGAACATCTGAATGGGATGTTGTTTTAATTTAGGTTTAATTAGTATACCGTGCAAATTATCCAATCAATTCAGATAAAACAATTTGATAACTGATACTGATGTATTTGGATGTCCGTGTTTAAAACGTAAACTTTGTACATTTAGTGTAGAACTGTGACACCGTGAGAGTCAGTAATAAAGTAGTTTGCAAGTCAGCAATTTTTTGCGGTTACAAAACAATTCAATGGTGTGGTCAAGGTGAAGAGAACTGATGTTCGCCCATCACAACAATTTGTGATAAGTCTGCTGAAGCTGATAAGAGTTATTGTCAAATAGTGCAGTTTCAAAGTGCGTATACAGTTAACTGCTAACTGCCAAAAAAGTTTGTTGTATCCAGTGCAAACTACACAACATTCTTTTTTAGGTTTACCTTATGCACTTCCCAACTGCTAGGGCAAAAATATGCTATGTTCGTTACTTTGACGGTAATTCCGTTTGGTTGTAGACACTGCTGTCTGTGTAAACTGAAGAGGGTCAGTCTGAAAATTGCTGGTTTTAGCGGGATCCTGGTTGTTGTCCATGTACTATATTGTTAGATATAGATATTCCAAGATGAATATCGTTCTAGTTAGTTATCAGACTTCTGCAATGAATCTTAAGATTTCAATTTTTCGTAGTATTTTCTCATAAATTCTCAATGTGTAATACTATGTAACTACCAAAATCATGAGGCATGGACATGTTCTCAAATCTGAACTAAACGTGATTTGGTTAAAAGGGTTATTCTGGTTGCGCTTAACATAGTTGTTATCGCATTAAACACTAATGGTGATACGATGACAACGAATCAAGACTTATTATTGTACAAAGTTTCAAATTTCAACAGATTTTTGGTCCTATTCCAAATTCCAAGCACAAGGTGTAAGGCATAAAATGTGATCTGTATGAATACGTTAATTTTATTTGTAACGGAAGCCATTCTTATCAGTGTTCAGGTTTTGTGCAGTGTGGCTCACGTCAATTGAAACAACTCTTTGTACAATCATGTAGTTATTTTAGCTAGTCTACATGAGTCATAATTTTCAGTGGTAATTAAATGACAACTATTGTACATGGGTTTCATTTTTCCTGCAAATTAATTTTGTAGTAAGTAGTAAGTAGTAAAATTATTAGTGTTATGCATCATGTGTAATTATGTAAGAAAGTTAAGTGCATCTTCAGCAAATACATGCAACTAATGAGAATAATGAACTTTCTGAAGGCGTAGCTGATTTTTCCATGAGAGAGAGCATAAGGTCATCTGAGAAATGTGATCTGCTATCTTTCCATATATGTCCAACATTCATACTCCTCCGCAGTTGTTCCTTCCTACGAGAAGTAAAGCAGATGTACAAGTTTGATGTTTGATAACAAAAAAGAATCGAATTTCTTCTATTAGCCTTTTGAATGTATACTATGATAATATGAGAATGAGTTGTTTGAGAACGCAACTGAAGTAGGTAGTTTTAGGGGCTTTGAATTCTGAAAATTTGGCTGACTGCAGTTAATTACACAGCATTGCTTTTTCATACAGTTGTCATCAATCACTGACTCGATATAAGGTTGTTGATATGTCCAGCTTGTGTCTACAGGAAAATAATATTTTGATTAGATGATGATTTAGCAGAGATTATGGAGTAAGATCCGAATCAGATGGTTGAATGCCTGTCATGTCTGAAGAAAGAAAGGTTAATAAATGCAAAAAACTGGTCCACCGTGACTGTTGTGGTGTTTTCTATTTCTGCACATCAATGTAATGTTGAACCCAAGATATTTTTGGATTTTTCATGACAGAAGTTATTTCAAAGGATAAGAACTAGTGCAGCTTAACATTTGTATCGGATGATCTCCCAGGTCCAGTTGTTATTTCTAATCGTAAGCACTCCATATTGAAGACTGGAAGTGAGGCACCTTTGCAGTTCTAATCTACAATGATAAAGAGAGAATCTGCAACGGAAAAGTTTCAAGGTGAAGAAGACTCTGAATCTTGAGATGCACAAATATTCTTTCAGTCTATGACACATACGATAAAAAGTAAGGACGGCAGAAACGAACATCATAGTTGCATTGGTCATATTCGACTTACTCACTATTACTCAGTTGCTGCGATAACGACTGTGCTCTAGTTATTTAGCAGTTCATTGCACAAAATCTTAGTTGAGTTAGTTGAGAGTTGTCACCCATCGCTAATACGGAAACGTGCAATTAAACGTGTGCAGTTGAAGCCGAAAACTTCTAGTTGTTTCTGTATTTGAAATCTGGTAGGAAATTTAATTCTCAGAGTACTCTGTTCATTCATTAATTACAGCAGGAAACTTACGAAGGTAAAATATACAATTTAGCTAAACCTGGAGATACTTCTTGCTGACATTTTTAAGCCGGTGGGCTATTCAGAGAAAGCTGCGTAAAACTCATTCTCAATCGATAAAGAAATGTGTCGATGAATGCAAGTTTGCCCAGCTAATAGAGAAAAGTAGGTCAAATAGCTTTTTGTTCCCATATGTGAGCGAAGTTCTGGGTACACTGTGGCACTAAACCACATGCCACCGGTATGCCAATGAAATTTTTTGATTACAATTAATGGAAAAGGATTCTACTTTTTGTAGACGCTTCTTGAGAATATTGATTGATGTTAAACGATTGTATGAGGGAAAGAAAAATAACAAAATGTTATGAACATTAAGTATGCAATCCTCGTGGAATTTCTCCTTTATGTAACTTTGGTGATGCGTGATGAAGTCGGACATCCTATCTATCACTACCAACCTGCACTACCTGTATCAATACCGGGCTTTCAAGGCTCCTTACTCCTTATATCTATTATGTAGCCGGTTTTCTAAAATAAAGTGGGTTTTGTTCAAGAAAAATAAATAATTTGCCAAAGAAAATGAAATGGGTTTTACTCAACTTGTCCCTGACTTACTTCTACTCCGTAAAATTAAGATTAATGTAGAAATAATCGATGGAATTTCGGAGTTAACGGTATAGATCTGTCGCCTATTGTACTCGTGTAAAAATGTATTTTTTATCGCCACTTTCTTGTTACGGCATTTGGTATCCATGCCCGACATGACAGTCGGATTTGTCGGATTATGTCAAAAACTGTAGGCTAGTATGATAGAAATTTGACTTCTACTCTTCAGGTTTGGTGTAATTTTATCCGGCTAAAGGCTTATCAACCGGCAAAGTATTTGTACACTGCCTAACTGCTAGCCAGCACTGCCATTCGACAAAGAACTCATAATGGAACGTGGGAGTACCTCTAAAACGAATTAATCTATATACATGTATGAATATGGAATTGTGTGTGTGAGTGGAACGCGATGGTATTTAATATAAATACTCTTGTATAATGTGTGCATTTCGTGTGAGTACGACTGTCATTCATTTTCTGTCAAGATATTACTTCGCAATCGCTAAAATACTGTGGTGATATTTTGCGTGTGTGTTCAATCAATTATTTTAGTGGTTTTATTGTATCAGCTTAGTACTCACTCATAAGGAAAAGAACAACTGGTTGAGGGAGTTCAGAATGCTGAACAAGACAGTGTACAGAATTTCTGACTTTTGGGATTCTATCTAGTGTCTCAAGATACTCGAAAGAGTTCTAAATTCTAAATTGCGGTGGAGTGCATTTCACATTCGTGATTCTACATCTGGTTGAATGGTAATGTTGCGTAGCAATTTATTTTTTGTAAATTTTTCTTGAAACTTGTGATTAAGTTCATGAATATATATGTGACCATGCAAGTGTCACTAACACCAAATCAATAATAGTTTATTTCCTAAAAAAACAAATCTGTCGCAGACAGATACTTTCAAAGAAATAATGATCTGACGTCATATTCAAATTGGTAATGCGTGAGTTATTCGTTCGTTCCAGGGATAACATTAAGGTTTTATCGATATTTTAAAGGCTAGTGACGTGCATATGTTTTCTCCCTCGGACTCTACTTTTAATGTCGGGAACTAGATAACCTCTCCATTTGTTGAACTATGTACTTCAAGAATCTTTGTTTATCGTGGAAATATTTAGAGTAGGATAAGTGACCAACATATTATTATTTTGGTGTGGGTCATATAACCCATCATCCCACAAATGTTGTGATTTGCATGACTTCATCCGTGTCACAAGGTGCACTTCTTTTGAATTTTGACTGAAGCAAGACGAGCATCGGGCACAGCAACTTATCAATAATATCTGTGGGAAGCTGATCTCTGAAATAAAACCTGGCTTAAACAGAGTGCATGACTCGTCGTTATGTATTAGTTTGGTCTGGTAGATGTATTGATGTATATTTTCTGAGAAAGCCCTGTGCTTATCGTTGTGCAGATTACTAAGTAGTTGTTGTTCACGTGTGGCAGTAACCATTATTAGGTCAATGGAGAGAGTTGGCTGAAAACACAATAAGAGTGTACGTGATCTCATCTCATACTTCTTTCGTTCTTTACTATTCTTACTTTTTTACTGTATAGCCGAAAATAACCTGTACTCGTGTCCTCATCTGTGGCTGTTTCGTATGGTTTATGTACTAGAAAACCGGACTGTTGACAGCTTTATGTAGGCAACTACCGGCACCGGTAACCGGTTAGTCGGTTAGAATTTGTCACATGTTTGTTGCATTCGTCTATTCTTTGATTCAGTCAGAGTAGCCGGCAGGTATGTAGCTCAAAACTTACCAAATCATCGCACCTAACTCTGACTTCGCTATTCAATCTCTTTTAGAGATCTAATAAAGCAGTGAGTGAGAACATTCTCCTTATTCAAATTCAGTTCGCATTGCGTTGGGGCAATAATACTCCTCATATGATTAACATGGATGTGTGTGTTACTCTTAAGGAAAGTCCTGATTTACTTAAATGAATGATTTAATACAATTTGCTCCTGTCCTCTGTAGTTGTTAGTTTAGTTGCTGTTTGTATTTTATTTATTAGTTAATTGATGATGGGCGACCCTTATTCGGACTTTGGACTACTTCATAGTGAGATACTCGTCCAAATGTTCGTGAATCTCGAGTTAACTATTGGGATAAAATCGATTAATATCCTTGTACACATTTTCATGCTGTCGAGACTACTGAAAAGGAAAATTTACCCGAATACGTTGTATTTCTTGTAGTTATGATGAGTCGTTAATGGAACATTGTTTACTTTTTATAATATGTCTTGTCTTCAAGTGCTTGTCACTGAATGAGATAACTGCATAAGACAAGAATGTTCTCCCACATTACCGGCTTTCAAGAATCTTAGTTACTTCGAAATAAGTAGTTTATACACAATGTAATTATTGTGGAATTTAGAACTATTGTGTGCTACAAACTATTTTTTGACTAGACGACTCCTAATGTGCAGGCATCCCCTAAATCCCTGCTAAAAACCTGCAGCAGCAGGCAGGCAGGTTAATAAACAGAACAGGAGGACCATCAAACCCTTACATATGCACAAGCTCCTGGAGTTGTTTATGTGGGAGTTCACATAAAAGTTTTAGTAGTAGGTTGGTAGTTAAGTGACTATTAGCAGCTTTGGCTGGACTCAAATGTTTCCCAAGCAAAAAATCTCATACATAATGAGAACTTATAAAGTCTCAGGAACTTGGTGCCCTTAATTGCTGCCTTTCAACTAATTTATTGATCTACACAATAGTGCTTGCTTTTTCATTTAAATACCTTTAAGAATAAAGTTATCAAAGGTCTACGATAGTCAAACAAAACTTGTTCATTGTTCAGTCGTCTTAATTAAAACCAGCATCCTTGAGTGACAAATGATGAAATTTTTAACTTCTTGTATTTATCCACGGTTAAATGAAACTCTAGTCCGTATCTGTGACAGCTTACTTTAATTAATTATTATCAACTTTAGAAATAATTTGGCTATTGTATTAAAGTAAATGCAATACTGATTTCTTAGTTACACTAAGCAAGATCAATGTTCAAGCTATAGTTTATACGATATAGCAATGTTGTGTCGAAGTAAGAAAGTTTTGCGATTCCAGTAGATTGTAGTTAGTCTCATTTTTCTTAATTCTTTCGATTATTTGTGGTCAGCAGTCGGTATAACTGGTTAGGAATTAACATCAGTCACTGACACAACTGACTGAGCCACCTTTTAATTTCTTGGTTAATTGTTATTTTTGTGTTTCGATAGTCTCAAATGAATGACAAATCCAGGCTGCTGGTACTGCATTGCTTAACATTGATTGGGATGAACTCCTCTCTAGTTGTTCGTATGTATAGTATCGTGATTTGGCATTGGTATTTATTATTTTTATATGTAGAAGTACGACTGTTTTGTGTACGTAGGTAGGTATCCAAGGTTGTCACTATACAGCTACTTGTACTAGTGACTCCAACACTTTACAATATGCATGAACGCTAAGAAGATTGATAAACAAGAAATCATTATCATAGTGACTGTAAGAACAAGTCTAAAATTGTGGAATAACCTCTTCATAGATTCGACTGGATTTCATTGACAATGGTATTTGCACAACCATCTACATGATGAATGCCCCTACAAACAAACAACTGCGTTAAGTTGCGTGTATGGCAAAAGTAGGCAATCATTGATCTGTGAGAGAAAGACTACATTATAATTTGTTTACTCAGAAACTTCTGAAGTGAAATATTTTGACGTATCATTTCTTGACATTTTGTTCGTGGTAACGTCTTATCATTCATTGAGACAAACGTGGAGCATTATTGTATGATATAAATGAAATGAATCCAATGTAATAAAATCGAACTTAAGCCTACTATTTAGTAATGTAGATCCTAAAACGGTAACTATAAGGAACACCATGTTAATTAATTCGTCAGCTTGGCGGAAGGAAGCTTCCTAGTCTAAAAAAAACTGTTCGATGTTCGCTGTTGTGCCTCATAGGAAACTGTCAGTTGATTAAGTCGAGTATCAGTGGAGACGTGAGCTCATGTTTTAGCCTTTTATTTAGTTGTTATCGACATAATATGCAACTAAAATACAAAAACTCAAAGGAACAGTGCAGTGCAGTTTACTACAGTAATTGGGAAGAAATTGATTGAAATGGACTCCTTTTGACGAACAGTTGGCATTATTTGTCACTGGAATAAGCTTATTCTGAATATTATAGTTCTGATTGGGAGCACAAAAGTGTTCTTAATTTCAACCGGTGCATAAAGCTGTTAGCCTCCATGTAGTGTCGTGTTAAAGAGCTTCCAGATGTTCTTCGTAGTAATTGATCGCCTTGTATAAAGCTCTGCATTTTAATTGCAACAAGAAATAAAAACTCAAGATTATGATGAGTACGCTAAACTAAAAGTGGGTTGTGTTACGAATGTTAAGATTCCATAATGTCTTGAACTGTTTGATGTTCGACTAATATGATTTGTATGCACCATTACTTCATTCAGTTTGTTTTTCTTCTGATATTTCAGGGCTCCAGAGGTCTCAGTGTCCATTCATCTTCACTCTGACACACAACTCGTCAGCAAGATACACATTTGCGTAATAGTGAAACCAGAAATTCCTACAACTGAGTTTATCGCAGTTTAAAAATCATGAGTAGAGATAAGAAAAGAGTGTAGCAGTATCTGGCATAAGTGGATTATTTTAACTACTTTTTAAAATTAAGTGCATTTCGGAAGTTTCTATTATGACGAATAGTGAAGAACCAAGTGCTCCTGATGGCATTTCTTCAATGAGCTCTGCATCATCTTTCAAATTGCCTGATTCGTATGGAGCTCAGCATAATGTAAGCCAGCATCATGCACAACATCGTCAAGTAGATGTCAGGAAAAATGGAATTGGAAATGGGTCATCAGCTCCTCCAGAAGCCAGTACTTCGTCAAGCGTCCTCGTAGGAACCGGTCTGCTTACTGATTCACCTCCACTTCATTTAAACTCTATCTCGCTTTTCGGAAGTAGTTTTGATCAAGATAGTTACATTATTCAACTGCCATCATCAAGTAACAGCCAACAGCATACATCATCAGTACAGCAATTAGGATTACCCTTTACACAAATATGTGGAGAAAAATTGGAACATAAAGCAGAAGTGTCCGATGGAACTTTAGCTCTTACCAACTACAGGCTGTATCTTCAAACTAAAGAAAATACATTCAATCTTCCGCTCGGATTGATTGAACAAGTAGAATGTCGAGACATTTTCTACGTCCATCTGAACTGCAAAGACGCAAGGTCAATCAAATGCACGTTTCCAAACAATGAAGCGGCCCTTGAGATGATGAGGCGAATCCAACTATCTGTTGCTCCTCCTAAGAAAATGGAGGATGCATTTGCGTTCTCATTTTTTCAACTATCAAATGATGATGTGAGTGAAGAAGTGAAGGCTCAGCTGGGTTGGGACCTGCCGGCATTTCCAACTCCTGAAGAGCGATTTGAAGCAGAAATTAAAAGGATGGAGTTTAATATTCATGGT
Organism: Isotomurus palustris; assembly: GCA_034696625.1. Taxonomy (NCBI): domain Eukaryota; kingdom Metazoa; phylum Arthropoda; class Collembola; order Entomobryomorpha; family Isotomidae; genus Isotomurus; species Isotomurus palustris. The sequence goes on along the minus strand of JAQGAD010000433.1, from coordinate 23,866 downwards.
CCATGGAGAGTTTCTAAGGAGAACAAAGACTTCGAGCTGTGTAGTTCGTATCCCAGGCATATTATTGTGCCTTGTGTTATGGACAAGAAAAAGTTGGAACAAGTGTCGTCCTTTAGAAGTGCTAGACGCTTCCCAGCTGTGGTTTGGAGGTAATACAACTTGTTTTTTAAATCAATTTATTGAGTCGGGCTAATTCAAATTCCATGAGTAACATATAACACAAATCACATTGTGCAGGCACAAGGGGAACGGAGCTGTGATAAGTCGTTGTAGTCAACCGGAAGTGGGATGGTTTGGTTGGCGATCAAACGAAGACGAAGAATTAGTACAGAATATTGTTCTAGCGTGTGCTGATAACGGAAAATCTCTCGCGGCAGAGTCGGGTAGCAAAACCGAAAGAATTGAAATCCCGGATAGTCCTGGAGCCGAATCGTACGACTCTTCATTATCATTACCGACTGCTACTTGTGGCTCTTTGTCTTCCATTGAAGTCGTACCTGATCCTCCCAATCTCAAGGTCCGTATTAATACGATTTTCTGTTGACCAAGTGCGGAAGTAGATGATGGAAATAAAATAATGGTTAATATTTCAACAGAAACTCCTTATACTGGACGCAAGATCATACACCACAGCTGTAGCGAACAGAGCTAGAGGAGGTGGATGTGAATGCCTGGAGTATTATACAAATTGTGAAATTCAGTTCATGAACCTAGCCAATATACATTCCATTCGGAAGAGCTTTATAAATGTTCGTCAACTGTGTGCTCATCCTACTGATCAGACTAAGTACGTAATATTAGTACACACATTTGAAGAACTCAAGAAATATTGGAAGAAAGTTTTATAATTTTAATTTTGTTATATTTGTAGTTGGTACAGTCAATTGGAAAATTGTAAATGGCTTCAACACATGTCTGGACTCATGAAAGCTGCAATAACAGTTGCGACAGCGATTGAAAACGAAGGACGTCCTGTTATGGTTCACTGCTCTGATGGATGGGATCGAACACCACAGATTGTAGCGCTGGCAGAAATATTGCTTGATCCGTATTACAGGAGCTTAGAGGTTTGTTTGTAAACTTGTGCTGAGGATTTCAGCTTATGTTTGTACATTGCCTAACTCATTTTCTTGAAAACGCATAGGGATTTCAAGTTCTCGTGGAACGAGAGTGGCTTGATTTCGGGCACAAGTTCGCAGATAGATGTGGTCAAGGGTTTGGATCCGACGATACTAATGAAAGATGTCCTGTGTTTCTTCAGTGGCTTGACTGTCTTCACCAGTTGATTCGTCAGTTTCCTACTGCATTTGAATTCAACTTGTCATTCTTGGTAAAATATGCCTCACCCTTCTCATCTGTATTAATTTTGCATTGTTTAGTATTAAGCATCACAAGACATGTTTTACCTCGTACTAACTTAAACATATGTTTACAGGTTAAGCTTGCTCAACACACCTATTCCAATTTGTTTGGAACTTTTCTGTGTAACACGGCAAAGGAAAGACAGAAATATGGCATAGAGAAATTGACTCATTCGATTTGGAGATTCTTGCGTGCTCCTGCAAACTACGAAAAGTTCCGAAATAATCTTTATACCAGTTGTGATAAAGTATTATGGCCTTGTTATGAAGTACGAGAGTTAAATCTGTGGACCCAAGTTTACTTGGGTTACGATAATCCCCAGCCACTTTTGACGGAGGTCATGAATCCAAGTCAGGAATCTTCTCCTGCTCCATCTGTTGCTGCAGATTTTGAGAGTTCTGACAGAATGGCTGGCGGAAAATCCCACGAAAAATCGAAAGCCCGTTCTTCTTCTTGCGAGAACATCCATACAGCTCATCTTGCAGGGTTACAAAGACGGCAGAGTGACCCGAATCTTTCAGATAGGTATATGACTCTCCGCTAGCATCCTTTCAAGCAATTCCTTAGAAACTTGTATTTTTCTAGTTTTTTAGGTGCGGATTTAGATGAAATAGAGGGAAGATTCGAACCTCATTCTGAAAAATTGCTGACATCTTCATCAGAAGACTTACATAAAAATGTTGAGCGAGAACAACAGATTCTGAGCAACGGAAACATAGAAGGAGAAGATACGTCTGAAAACGAGGATACAGAAACAAATTCTGATGGAAAGTCTGAAGTGACCGTCGTGAACATTTTGAAATCAATTGAAAGCTCTACAGACACTTTAGTTGCCGAGTTAGGTGTCATGACGGACACCTCAAATAAACTTAAAACCTTAGGAAGTGAACTTCCAAATAAGACTGACAACACGATAGTAGCAGAAAACAGCAAGGAACCCAGCCGAATCCCGACCGCTACTGAAAAGACTGAGAGTGATGATAGTTTAGTCGTAGAACTCCTGGAAGCTACGAAGGATCCTGGAAATTTAACAAAATGGGTAGAACCTGATGAAGGAACTTGTGAAGTATGTGAAACTAGTAGAAAGTTGCTGCTGGGAGATGCTGTAAACGCGGTTTCCACCAACACTGCAAGCACAAATGGTGTTCAAACTGTGCCAGTACCGTTGTCTACCGGGACAAACGCGTCGTCCTCAGGCTACGGAAGTAAATTCTCTAGTTACAACACTCCTTTGCACTCACGAACCCCGTCAACTGGTGTTCCAGCCACACCTGAAGAAACCTCTAGCAAACCTTGCTATCAGCAAGAAAAATGGCAACCTGAACCTACGTATCTTTTACAAGGAATTCATCCGTCTTCCTCCACTAAGTCACCCTATGATGTAGATGGACTAGCTCCATTACATGACGAAGTTCAAAGCAGACTTCATAGTATAATTTCAAATTACAAAGTAAGTTTCATTTTGTGTTGAATTTTGCCTTGACCACTTTAAACTGATATGCTTTATCGTTGCATATTCTTTCCCTCCAGGGACAAATTGACACACTGCAACGAGAACTTCAGATGACGAGAGATGCACTCATGAAGCAAGTGTGCCACAAGTGCACTCATATGACCGATAAACCTGAAGACACGGTAATTATTAGGCTGAGCATTAAATATACCCTTACTGTTTTACGACAAATTTGCTTAAATTAATTTTAGAATATTTTTATCTCCCTGTCTCAGGTCTCTGTGGCGGACTCCGTCGAGAATAACTCTGTTGGTCACGAGTCACACGGGTCAGAAAAGTCGTGGGAAGCAATTGATGAAAAAGATACTCGTCCACCATTATGGGTTCCTGATTACGCAGCAACGCATTGTATGGGATGTTGCCAGTCATTCTGGCTTGGCCGGCGGTATGTTAACGAAATTTGTTAGTATGTTAGTGAAGTCAGCTTCAGTAGTTTTTTAGCTAGGGTTACCGATTCCTATGTAATTGACCATCAAAATTCCTCTATTTCTCATTCATCCTTCGAATTTTTTGACCTTTTCAAGTTATGAAAATCAAAACTAAATTCCCGTTAGTTTTAATTTGTATGGATTAGTAACTAAACATTGTGTGATTGCACCTTGTAGAAAACACCATTGCAGAATGTGTGGCAAAATCTTCTGTGCGGACTGGTGAGTATTTACAACTTTACAGAACAACTTATACAGGCAAAGCAAACAAAACACGTGCTTGTGTTTTATTTTTATAGTTCGGAGAATACGATAACCCTTCCATCAGAGCAAATGTTCGATGTTCGTGTATGCAATGCTTGCCATGAACGACAGCCTCCGTCTTTCCTTTCAGCGTCCACATCGTTTCAAAATGGAAACAGCTGTGGTAATCACCAACTTGATTGTCATCGGAACAAGCTAAATGGTTTCCACCGAGGAACTCCTTCCGACAACCTACCCGCCATTGGAAATATTTCTTTATCACAGCGACGATTATCTGAAGACCTACCTCGAACACATAAATCACACCAGCATCACTGGCATTCTAATTCTAAGTCAGCGATTAATTCTTCAACCAAACCTGAACCAGCTTTGTCCAATGGAAGTGCTGTTACCACCTCTAAAGACAAATCTAAACCGTGCTTAGATAATGGTTCTACATCTACTACCACACATATGCCTAGAACAGCACCCATCAACATTAATGGAAAGTCTTCTCATGAGACATAGCATTTCTAAGAGTCTGCCGTAATGAGTGTAATGACTATCATAGAATTATCAAACTACTAAATACTAAATACTTCCTCAGAGCGTATTTATGTTCAACTGAATACATCTATCTAAATTGCATGTAAGCGTTAAAGGTTCGATTTTGCAATAAAACTTTATTATTTCCACGTGAAACACTTCAGTCTTAATCCATGCCTGAACAATGAATCATTCTTAAAAATATCATACAAATCCAAGTAGACTTCAAACAATACGAGCGTTGTCATCCATCCCAGTTACCTATTTCGAGAAGGCTGACCTCTCATTGTAGACCGGACTCTGGGGAGAGAGATTTGGTAGTGCGTAGACGTGTGGGAAAAGCTGGGCTTCCTGAATTTCCGGTTGGAGGACTACAGCCAGGCCGGCAGGTTCCTGAGTACACGAGACATTGTCTGGAGATGAAGTCGAACGTCCACCCTGCGGGGCACCGTAACGGTGTTTTAATCCCATCCACGCACCCTTATGTAACCGTTACAGTCTCCTGAGACATTGTCTGGAGATGTAGTCGAACGTCCACCCTGCAGGGCATTGCAAAGGAGTTCCTAATCCATTCACGCATCTTATGTAACTATTACAGTCTCCTGAGAGCACATACATAAACAGATATAATATTTCAGATCAACTTCAAACTGTGTAGACATTCTTTGAGTTCAAGCAGTTTCTCTGAGTATCCCTTACTTGTGTCTGGAATGTTGACCTCTCCAGTGGGAGGGCACACTGTGCATGGGATCAGGAGCAGGAGACGTTGAGCCGAAGCAGTTTGGATAAAGTTGACACTCCATCATTATTGAATCAAACCCCCAACCTGGAACGACGCACTCCTTTTCGTACTGAGAGAACCTTAAACCACCTTCTTGGCATTCAAATTACATGGAACAGGTGACTTGACAGGTCAATAAAAATACACATTGAAAGGGTCCACTAGATATGCAGATATGCAAAGACTGCAGCAAGTTGTGTCTCACCCTGATGAGGCCTTGTCAAACCATTTTCCCACTGGAGGTGGGTCAGGAACACAAGGGTATAATACTTGGCATCTGACAGACCCTACGGTACAAATGAAAAAAGCTACAAATATTATGAAGAAATTCACTTCGCCAGTCTGGTATGATTTATTGACTCCCTGAAACTTCATTCTACCTACTCAATATTTACAATCCATTCGTATTCACTTGTTTCGATCGTCAGCCATCAATCATGCGAATTATCGGTTCACTTTTAATGGAGAATATCTCGTCTCGTTAATGTGGGGGTTTGTTTTGTTGGATTACTTTCCAAGATAATGAGCAGCCACCTAGTTTAACTAGAGCTCATCAAACAAGGTCAGAACATTTGAAAGCTAATCCTCTTGGAATCTCAGTGAGACGAGTGAGTTTTATTCCATTTCACTCTCTGGCTGAGCACTCGAGCAATCGGAGGTTGATAATATCAAGCAGCATTGAGAGAACAGTTACCGTTTTTTCCATCATGGCAAACTGCAAGATTAACCGAGTCCTAATTTTTGTCACAATTGGCTTTACTTTTGTATTACGTAAGCAACGGCACTTATCCGCCTTGTGTAGATCATTCCACTTAACTTTTCATCAATTCATGTCGTTTGTCTTTTGTGTAATTCACAGAAGCCGTGAACTGCCAACAGTTTTGTCCCGAAGGATGGACCTGGTACGAAACAGCGTATTGCGTGAAGCTGGTAGAATTTCCTGTTCCAAGGGAGTATGCGCTGGGAATGTGTCAACTTGAAACTAAAGAAAGTATTTTAACCTCGTTGAGCTCAGAAGATGAGTTGACCTTCCTCTCAGAGCTAGTCTTTATTCATAACCAAAGCTCTCAAAGCATTTGGACTGGTGGAGTCATCAGTTCGAATGGGGCTGGATTTGAATGGCAAGATGGAAGTGAAATTCCACGGAACTCACCTCTCTGGGACAATGACTACCCTTCCAACCCCCCAAGTCAGAAGAGAGGCTGCATTCAGATGACCCATCAGTCTGGGAAACTTAGAGATGTCTCGTGTTCAGGAGTAAATAATTACGTCTTGTGTAAAATACTTCCACCTTGGAGTAAATTAGCCATTGTGGACGCAGGAATACTCCATGAAATAGCAGAAATCAAAGAGAAGTTGGAAATGGTGGAGAATTCACTGGATGACGGCAATAACATTGTTCCCCCTCCTAGTGCTCCGCAATCTTAAGCTAGCGACTACTGACGTCGAATGGATTGAAGTGTAGTAAAAATTAATATTGCGGTCGTGCGCAGCACATTAATAAGCTGTAGAAAAGTACAACTAAGCGGTCATAAAGAATAAAGATAATTTTAGTCTCTCAGTGAATGCTTTCGAGCACAAACTAGCTAATCTTTCGTGTGAATTTAATTCGCTTCAGGGCTAAAAGCGAAGAATTTGCCGAATAGTTTACTCTGATTTAATTATATCGGCTTCCGTCTTGGAATTTTAAGCATACGAATTGTTCACTTTACTGTCAGCTTAAATGTTAAGCCCTTGCTATGAGATAACTTTTTATCTTTACTGCACCTAAATTGGACCTCAGCCAGCATGACACAAACCGCACAGAGTTCTGCAGTTGTGAGGGAACAAAAGCGATCGGTCATAAAAACTAAAAAGCTACGCTTGTAAATAGTACCAAAGGTAATTTATTGATCGCACTCTATGCAATACAAGGGAAACATAATTTAGATTCAAAATTCGTCCTCGTTAAACAGCGTTAACTGGAGCGATGAAGGTGAACACACTGTCGATGAGAGTGGTGAGGAAGTCTCCAACTCCAGCGAAGATGTTAGGGAAGAAGGTAACGAGAGGAGAGAAGTTCTCGGTGACTCCGGAGTCTCGAACTTGTCCAGCGAAGACCAGAAGAGTGTCGATGGCGCTGTTCATGTCGTTGGGAAGTCGGAGTTGGTTGCTCCTGATGAGTCTGAGGGTCTCGATGAATTGAGTGGGTCCGTCCATGAAGATGAGTCTGGGCATGTAGGCGACAACTCCTCCGAGAGAAAAGCTGTTGGTCACCAGTCCTCGAATCATCGTCGCTGCTGCTCGGCTAACGTTCTGTCCTGCAACGGCACTGGCGTTGGCCAATGATCCCAAAGCGTTGATCAAGTTGTTCTGAAGAGTATGCGTCGCTCCTTCCAAAGCTTGTTGGGCATCTCGAACTTTCTCCTCTGGAACTGCGGCCGTCGGCTTCGCAGGCTCCTGTGGTTTCGCCAAACCCTGCAGACCAGTAACAGTGACACTTAATAATAAGTCAGCCTTTCTAACACTTAGAATGAATCCTTACACTTGCGGCGCATCCCAGAAGGATGGCCAGAACGATGCAGTGCTTGCTCTCCATTGTACGCAAAGCCTCAGTGAAGACGGAAGAGTTGATCGCTTGAACTTTGTGAAATGACCACGGAAACTTCTCCAACAGAAATGAATGATGACAACGGTTTTTTCTCCACTTTTATACGGATCCTTAACGTTTCAGACTCCCATCTTAGTTGTCATCGCTCATTCATTTACATCTTCTGCGGTACTCACTCACACACACTCCACACACGTCGACAATAATTATAGGTACTTCATCATCGAATATTTCACCGTTGTGGAGGTGAACGATCTCCTTTGAATACTTTTTGTATCCACATGCCACCCAATAAATTCACACACACACATCTCCCTGCGTGAAACAATCAGAACACATTTGCATCATTAATCAATTAATCGGGATTATTCTTATGATTTCTTGTACGCAGATGAGTTACGACGACAGGGCAATGGCTGAGTTCATCCATCCAAATCTGAACTTGAGAATTGGGTTGACAAGCTGACTCACTATTATTTCCAGAATCAACAGAAATCTGGAATGATTCTGTTTTTTCATGTATATTTGTGAACTTTACTCACTCTCGAGTCTTACGGGCTATGTCATCATCATTCAGCATTCCACGAGGCGATTAAACATGACACAGGAACGCAATTAATGTGTTAATGAAGATGAATTTGATGAATAGCAGAATGAAATCCATTAAAAACGAAAAAGGATCCGAGATGCAGTGAAAGATTTTGGAAATCTCAGGAAGCCCCATCCCAAGTTAAATAGCTTCATTTACTATAGACACTGTCAACTGTGATACATTTTAAATAATAATGATAATTCTCACTTCGCTGTGTCTTATGTGTGACAGAAAATGACGAGACAAAAAGATTGGATGCGTGCAGTTTCAATCAATCAGTAATTCTCAGCAATTTTTAATTTATTCCTTTTCAATCAACAGCGAAAATGCGATTCATTCGATTATTCTATGAAATCGATACCTTCGATGAGACTTTCAACTCCCTGAAACAACTCAGGAAGTTGGAGAACGAATTCGGTGAGTCGGTTGATGTTGACAGAGTTCATGGCTTCAATAAACTTCTGGAGTCCGGTTTTAGGAGCCATCGTGGGTGCTGGAGGTGATTGAGCGAGCTGCAGGATAATAGGAACGGGCTGCTGACCTTGTTGTGCAATTACAGATGGGAGATATTGAGATTGGGTGACCGCTGGTCTCTGTGCCTGCGCTACTTGAGCCAAAGGAGCCAATGAAGCCACTGGAGCCTGGACCCTCTGAACCGCAGGTGCGACATTCGCCTCTTTCGAAGGTTGACCCAATTGAGGGTAAGTCACTTGCTGGGGCTGTTGAGGTGGAAATGCGCCGATTTGCTGCTGAAAAAGCTGTGGGCGAGCTGCTTTTTGATTAATCGACTGCTGGAGAAGATCTGCAGCTGATGGAGATTTCAAAAGGCTTTGTTGAGCGATGGGAGGTTTCCCAACACCTTGTTGCACTGCAGGTTTATCTTCAGGTTCGACATCTTCGTCGTCATCATTGTCAGACTGTCGAAATTTCTTATTCTTTCCCTCACTCTAAGTACACACATATTATTAAAGAATCAATATAAATGAATGGAACACCAAACTTTGCACTTAGCAGCTGTACACGAATACACCAATAATTTACCTCCTTCAAAGTGTTGAGCAAATGGATGAATTGCTTAGTTTCCGAGTCTCTCATGATGAATGGAAGATTTTCTACAACAGGTCCAAAATCTAGCTCACCATTTAAGGCACTCCTCATAAGTCTGAGGATATCCTCTTCCCTCTCCTGAGTTTCCATCGGTCCTGAAACCAACATTGCTGACAGAACTCGAATAAAGTTCACTTCCATCGTCTTCTTCAATTCTTCCTTCGTCTTCTCAACTATCTTCGGATCCACGTCTGCACCAAACAGCTTTTCCAACTTTGCTGCCAACTCGTGGTTCTTCCTGACTCTTTCAGGGTCATCGATACTCAAGTCGTAGAGTTGTGCATTCCTTCCGAATCTCTGACTTTGGGGAAAATCTCCGCGAACGCCTTTCAAATCTTCTCGAATATCGAAAACAAGTTCAGCAGTTCCCATCACAGCTTTAGAAATTTGTCTGATATTTTCGGCCATTTCATTCGTCTGAAGAGCCTTCGGATCCACAGAGAACTGGAAGTCATCCACCGGAATGTCATCTGGTGGTGCGGATTGGACTCCCAAAGTCAACTAAGAAAAACCAAGCTAAGTTTAAGAACTCAAATTTTAAATTAAACGATTTCAAAACATAAATTCCAAGTACCCCAACCAGCAGAACGAGAATTGAAGTTTCTGTCATCCTGACACGTCTAAACCTACTCCGGGATATTCCAATCACCAACGAATTCCTTCAAAACGAGCACTTGTGTATAAGAAATATTTTATGGAATAATAAATGTTTATCTTATGTCTCATTCGTAACTCGTACTTACAGAACTTCTTATTAACTCTCAGCTTAAAGAGACAACTGACGTAGAACATGTAACGAGTCTTTCATTAATAATCAAACAGATTCATTGACCAAGAAAAACTCATGGGAGGTGGTTTCTTCTTCGTCTCCACACCAGCTTCGCCGCATGGGGTGGACAGACGCTGCCAAATATGTTTAATTTCCCATTCCAAGTTATGCTCAACAGGGGAGAGGACGTCCCAACTCCCAACAGACGAAAAATCTAAACACCTTCCATTGTTCGAGGCCATCAGCACACTTACTGGAGAATTAATTAATAGTCCTGCTAAACGCCTCTCACCAACTAATCATCGATCTGCTGTCTGCTAATTGAGCTTGAGAAGGATTTACCGAATACACGATGAAGTACAGAAGTGTTGAAGCAAAGAAGCTAAATGGGAAGTTTCTGAAGCCAACTGGGAGTATATGACAGACAATAATTAATTTATTAGATGCTACGGAGGACTACAGACAAGGAATATGCGATTAACTAGGTATAGTATAATTTATTAGCCTATTTGTCATCGTCATCCTTGCTAGCTGCTTGCAACTGATTGTCCCACTTGTCCAAAAAGACATTCAGAGTCTCCAAAAACTTGTACGCCTCTCGAGCTCCTTGGAACAAATCGGGAACACCTTTCCTCAAAGCGCCAACTTGAGACACAACTCCTTTGACTGCAATCTGGACTCTGGAGCGGGGAGAGGTGTACTCATCGTCAAATCCAGCCTCAGTTTCAGTTGTGGACCCTGACTGCTTCAAGTCTACAAAAGTCATAAAATATAAAGCGCATCTACGAAAAGATGCTCATGATTACTGCTTCTTTGAATGATAAAGCTTACAGGCAGCACTGTCTGCGCTCAATTCTGTCGTTGATTGCTGGAAACTCTTCCAAATGGCTTCAACTCCGTCCAAAACTTTCATGGGATTTATTCCCTGTAAAACCGGCACCTGCCTCTTCACTCTACGACCTTCTGCTTCAACGTCGTCGTCAATGTCTTCTTGGACTCCGTCCTCCTCAAGGTCTCCTCGGACTCCGTCGTCGTCATCATCATCTCCGGGCAACTTCGGGGTTGAGGTTGCGACTGGAGGTGTCTGTGTGACTGAGGTCACCACAACTCCTCCATTTGACGAATTACCTGCTGAGGAAGGATTTGAAGGGAACTGAAGGAACTGAGACTGTCCTTGTTGCCCTGATCCAGGTTGGTATTGGTTTCCGAGCACATGAATCACCGTCACATTCACAGGACTTGGGGTAACTGGAACTGGAACTAACTTCGGCGCAGTCGTTGTCGTAAACCTGTTGGTGTCAAGAAGAGTAGCCACGCCAATCAGTTGAGCGCCAATCGGTCGAGGTAACAGTTTTGACGCAGACTCGACATACTTCGTCACGTTCACGTTATTTCCAAAAATCGCTTTGACAATTGTAGCTATCTAACCATGCAAAAGCATCAAATTAAGAATTAATTGACCACTTAACAAACCAGTAGTACTGACTTGTGGAAGAATTCCAAGCTCCTCTTCATCTCCATCCTCATCTTGTCTCGGCTGTCGCGGTCGGTTTTGCATGGACAAAGCTTCCAGCTCCTTTTCTGCAAGAGTCCTTAGCTCCTGCAATTCCGAATTCCAATTTCAAATTTCCTACTACTACGCATACTCGAGCGTTGTCTTACTCTGAACAGGTTTTCTTTCAACTTGGCTCCAATGTAGGCCCTCGTAGCAGCTCGAACAACCTCAGCTTGCTTGCTTAAGTCATGTCTCGTCTGCTCAACATTTTGCCTCACCTTATCGTGAGTCAAGTTCAGGTAAACTTGGTCATTCACGTTAGCCTCAAAATACTGAGACTGCACTGAACTGAAGAACGCCACCGCAACAAAGCCAACGCTGAATGAAATCAGTTTGAGGTAAAGTGGACTCTTCATTCTGCTTCGTGAATAGTGTTTAGAGAAACTAAGTAAGAGAGCTTCAACTTGATCACTACTAAACTTCAGACTGCGACACAAAGATAAGTTCACAAAGATGAGGACCTATTCACCAGCGGTTTTCCACTCTAACGCAGAACTCAAATGATATTTATACTATGTACGAACCCATCCAGAGCAATTAATGAAATGCAATGGACTCATTCACCAAGTAAATTTGGACAAAGGAACAACTTGGCTTCATTTGGTGTGCACGCATCTGCTGGAGATTTGGGCTACTGGGACATCCCTCACACATCATCAGAACAAATCACACTTAATTACTTTCTACAACCACATGAAAATCAGTTCTATGATTAACACGATGAATCAATAAAAAAAGCAGCATCAATTATGAGTACAATTTTATTTATCGCCAATGGGATCTCGGAATCCGGGAAACTACAATTTACTAATTACAACTGAATTTTGTAGCGAGGGGCAGTTTGCGAATTGTAGTGACCGAACGGTGGAAGTCTTATCTTCTGCCTTTCCTTTCACTTCGTTCAACACACTGGCCATGTCTGCACCACTGAGAACGCATGCAATTTTTTTATTTAAACAGACAGTCAATCCAGAATTCGAGGAATGGTGTGAATAATTACCTTTCCCGTTCCACATTTCGTTCCTTCGAGCGCCGGATGATATCCAATATAATTGTAAGAGTTGGACTGCGGATCTGGATAATACCGGCAACGCAGAAGAGCGCACAACTGAAAACATGAATAGATACAGTTTTTCAAAACCAGTACAGTATGCCTTTTAAGAGTGAAAGGCTTGAGGCCTTTACTTCAGGTTCATCCTTCTGATGGGGTGTGCAGTGATTTCCGCAGTCAAGGTGACACTGCACCTCCGAACTAAACAGCTCTCCTGGTAACTTAGATTTCCCGTTTTTGAAGTGAGTAGACTTCGACTTGAGAGTGGAAGGAGTGTCAAGACAGCTCAGGTGTTCTTTTGTGATTCGTTTAGTATTGGGGTCTTTGATTCCACTCTGTAGGAGCTCCTTCAAGTTGTCCGATGAGCATGGAGACCACGTCAACTTCCCTTCACCCGTCGAACTGGACATAATGAATTGTTTCTCGTCACACGACACACTCGTTCCTGTCCCTTCTTTAGTCCCGTCGTGGTTCATTCCAAGGCTGTGACCTATTTCGTGTGTCATCACAAACGACCCGAGAAAAGACCTCGCCTCTACAACGGAACAACTGTGGCGTCTTATGCAAATCGTCGAGAACAATGCGATTCCTGTGGAATACAGAAGATGAGTCAGAGTAACAGAGAAACATGCGACGGGTGTAACCTCCAAGTGTGGAACTCTTCTTGTCCTTGAGGTCAAGTCCAGTGAGGAGGAGTCCGTGGTCCCACTGTCGTCCTTGACTGTTCTTTTTTCCAGCCCACGCACAGAAGGAATTCAGATAAGCTCGTCCATCATCCGTTTGCTGCAGCTGTGATGGAACTTCATATAAATACTCCAAGTACACTAGGCGAATGGACACGTCTGTTGTGAGGGATGATTGTTGGAACAGGAGATTCATCTGCGGGTTAACATGTCTTTTTAGTACGTGAATGATTAAGTAAGAAAAAGGAGATTCTCCAGACCAGGAGACTCACGTTGTTCAACATGCTCATCACAAATTGCTGCAGTTGCTTTTTCCAGTTGTCACCGTGTTTGTCCTTCCACTTTTTTATTAAAGGAGTATCGAGAAAGACAGCCAAGTCGATTATTTTTGAGCCACTCGTTCCTACAATTTTCTTTGGTAGCTTTGCTGACGATTTCGCCATTACAACTGAACCTAATTGTCCTCCGTCATCTCGTCCTTGCAGAAGACTTCCCGAAGACAACAACTCATCTTCTGTGTCACCTTTCTCAGGGCCCAAAGAAATCCCCATATCCTTCAAGTCTTTCTCAATATCATCGAATGGAACGCGGATGCCTAGAATCAAATCAAATAGCTGTGATTCAGGAGAATAAAACATGAATGCAGTTTCGTCGAATTAATCCCACTAAGTCTTCGTGTCTTTACTGTCTGATGTGGCTGTGGAGTTTTCTTTTGCAGAGATATCAGCAGTTCGGTAAACCCTGTGTAATATTTTATGCTGGTGCTCGTGGGGTCCAAACTGTTTGTCTGTCTCACTCAGATCGCCTGGTTCCACGACGTAATGCTCATCTTCCAAGATGAGGTGACCCGTCTGAACTTCCACCAAATAGCCAAGTGATCACCAAATCCAAACAAATCTTTTGTCATGTTTTATTGAGACTTACGAATGCGTGGGTGGCTGAACAAGCAGAAAAGGCTGCAGATCCATTTCCCCCAGAGACAACGCCGGTGTAAATGCATCTGCACTCTTCTCTCCGTACTAAACTCCCGTCCTTAATCACTGTGATTAAGTCAAATTCCGAATGAAACACATTCTTCCACAACATACGATTTCAGAATATTGGAGTTACCGAAGTTCACGGGGTTTCTTGATAAATGAATTGTCACGGGTGACGTCTTGGAGGTCACCTGGAGTTGGATGATGTGATGAGTTTGAGCAGAAAGGTCACTCCTGTGTCGCACAGCCGTTAAAAAGCTCACTGGAACTTCCTCTCCCAAATCTACAGATAACCAAGAGAAGGATAAATACCTGATTAGTGTAACACATATACACAAGTCGGGAGAGACACACCTGGATAAACATAATGCAGTGGACCATCCTCATGCAGCAATTCTACTTCTTCTCCCTGAAAATCATACGAATGAGCCCTTTAACTTGCTACTTCAAAACTTGTACTTTTTTACCATTAGTAGGTATCCATCTGAAAGTTGAGATGCTAGAAAAACTAAGAAAGTAAAGGTCAGGTCAAGGGTTCCCAACACTTTCATGCTGCCGCAAGATGACTTAATGATAATGATACGACCTCGCAGTAAATTCGTTAGTGTTGATGAATCTAAAATCCATCCAAAATTCAAAATGAATACAAAATGAAGTAAAAACTATCCTTATGAAGTTAGACCACAGCCACATGGAAGGATTGGTTTACAAAGAAATCCTCTTGAATTCAGAGCAATGCACAAAGTCGTGACAATTGATAAAGACACACGCAACATGCGGACATAACATATGTATGCATGACATATGACACTTTTGTCACGCAAGAGCAAAACTATTTCCAGTCAATCAGAACACGCGAATGTGAAGAAGTAGTAATTTTATATTTTAATCACGTGAATAATTGATTTGAACAAAGTAATCGTCGATGCTGGGTATGAAACAGATCGCAACTGCTTTCGAATTAGATTGAGATAAACGTTGAGTTTATAGGCAGTTTTCGAACACACTTGTCAGAATTTTTCTCGTCTCAAACTTGGGTCGCCCAGCTGCTTCGTACCCTTCAACCAACTTCATGAACACTTCAGGATTGGGTTGGTATGTGGAGAGATTTTTAGGTTTAGCACATCCTCAAAGGTAGGGACCTTGTAGTCTTCATGAATAATAGCCGAAATATCCTGCGGAATCTCGCCAAGTAAATGCACAACAAATTATTTTATTTCAGTGAACTATTGATTTAAAAGCAAGTTTTGATGGTGGGACTGAGAAAAATGAACCACCACGAACTTAAACTGCTTATAAAGGGTACTGCTAATCTGATTTCTTAATTTCTTTTTAAAGAATGACGATGATTTTTGGGGTCCCTTGCAATTCCAAAGTTATCCTGACTTCCCTGCAACACAATTTCCATTTCGGCACCACTGGAAACAACAAAGACAATTCTAAATAGTTCATCTGTCTTGCAAAATAGAAGCCTACAGAAATGGCCTACAGAACATTCAATTTTAAATCAGCTACTTGCTCACTTTGCCACTCCCGCATGAAGTTCCTTCAAGGGCTGAGTGGGTACCCATTAAATACAGCCCTCCTGCTGTTTGGAAAGCGCATCGGACTTCTTTACACACCTGGCAAAATGGCATCAAAGGAATACTCACAATTATTTTGATCTCCACATAAATATTGTAAGTCGTTGCATACTGTTTCTGGAGCTTTATTGTAGGGTGAGCAGTGGCTCCCGCAACTCAAACCGCATTGGGCAGCCGCGTCAAAAACTACTCCGGGTAGCTTTCCCTTTCTCTTTCTGAAGTCGATTTTTGAGCTCTTCAGAGACGAACTAGTCTCGAGACAAGCTAAATGGGCTGTTATATATTTCCTAGATCGTGTATCTTGCACTCCTTTGTCAAGCAAGGACTTCACATTAGCCCCTGAGCAAGTAGACCACACACTTTTCCCCGGTCCGGAGGTAGGAGACATTATGTACTTATTCCCAGGACAAGACGCACTCGCTCCACCGTCGCTGTCAGTTCCGTCGTGGCTCATTCCAAGGCTGTGTCCGATTTCATGCGCCATTGTAAACGAAGATTCAAAACTGCGTCCTTCCCCAACAGAACAGCTCAGTTCTTGCAGGCAAATCGTTTTGAAATATGCTACGCCTACAAACAAAGAAGCAGCCTAATTAAAACTTGAGATAATTTAAAAGTAACTTCACACAGAACTGCAGATGGGCTTACCAAGGACGGAACTTTTCCCCTGGGTCTTTAAATCATGGCCTGACAGCATTAGGGCGTGATCCCACTTGAGTCCGCCGTGATTCTTACTTGACGCCCACCTGCAGAACGAAGAGATGTACGTGTCGACATCATCTGTGTCGTGGAGTTCCAACGGAGTTGTAGTCAGGAAATCAATGTGCACAAGTCGAAGCGAGACATCGATTACCTTAGACAGCGACGGTTGTTGGTACAGAAGGTTCATCTGAAAGTCAAACTGGGGGATGAGTAAAAAACACTTATTGATTGTAAAATTACGGGAACCATACAAACTTACATTTGAAAGGATGTTAAGGACGTACAACTTTAGTCTTTTTTTACCATCTTTTGGGTACTTCGTGGTCCATTGAGAAATCAGAGTTTTGTCCAGAAACAACGCCATGTCCACCACTTTCTGTCCTTTCGAACTGACTTTCCTCGAGTATTTTTTGTCCGCCAAAACTGAAGAAGGTCCAGAATTACTGTCATCATCGGAAAAACTTCTTATAGGAGATTGGTCGTCTTCACTCTCTGCCACTGCACTTAACGCTGATTGCAGAAGATCCGGGGGAGGATGAATACCTACGATTCACAAGTCACGTCACACAAATGAGTAAACGCAGGAACACGTTTTCAAGTAATTCAATCGTACAATCTGATGTAGCCGTCTTGTTTTCCGCTTTAATAATGTCTGCACTGCGGTAAATTCTGTGCAGCACGCGATGGGGCTCGCTCCCGTTAGAATTGTTTGTCTCGACCTCACCAGATTTCTTATGTACTTCTGCTGGCTCAATTGTGTAATGCGTGCTGCCTAATATTACATGTCCAGTCTGGAAAATATCAATAAATGTTATTTTAAGTTCGGAGCAACAAAAATCGCATTCCTTACGAATCCGTGAGTGACAGAACAAGAAGAGAGGGCTGCAGATCCTCCATCCCCAGGTACCACGCCGGAATATATGCAATCGAATTCCTCTGTCCAGACTTTGCTTTCTTCCTTCATTACTACACAGTCAACAAATCAACAGCAAATGAAGATGAAGCTTGTCAAATACATAGTTGTCACTGCCAAAAAGTAAATAAGAAAGTCGGCCTACCAATGCTCATGGAATCTTTAGCTAAATGAATCGACACCGGGTTAGGCATAGACGATAACTGGAACTGAACAATGTGGTGTGTCTGCATTGATAAGTCCCTCCGGTTTCGTACATTGGTTACAAATCTAAGTGCTACTTCTTCTCCTAAGTCTGAGTATTAAGCATTATTATGAACTAAATGTCTACAATGGCCTTTCTTATGTCGTAATTTTCAGGACAACCTGGAAAAATCGAATGGAGATGTCCGTCTTCATGGAGAACTCCAGGAAACGTTCCATCAGGTTCCTGTTATATTGAATCAGAAGGAAAGTGTTACACCCTTTAGATACTCCAAAATAATTGATCAGTTTTATCATATCAGTAGTTGTTTACGTATGAGTTAAGTAAAAGTCCTGAGTCAACATGCACAAGATTAACAATGAAGATACTAAATAAGAGTGTGTACTGATTTTTGTAGTTCATAGTTATCAATTGGCTAAATTACGTACGCGAAGAAGTACAACAACCTAGCACAGTCACAACTAGCAACTGAAGAAAACGCTCCTTTTCTCATTTTAATACAACTTGTCGCGTCGTTTACTTTCGCATGATTAAAATTTAGGGGAGTATGTAGCCTTTATGCACTTGTAATGCAATGAAAGTGTTGCGTTGTGCATGCAACATATTATGCCGAATAGTCAATCACGAATATTTTGGAGCTTATTTAAGTGAGCCCAATAGATAAAAAGTATTTCGGTATTTTATTCAAGTCTTTAAGTTAATTTCAATTTCACCCTTCAAGTTAACCTTCATGAACACAGTTAGCACAGAACAGCTTGACCCATAGAATGATAGACACGATGTAAGTTGTTAATTTTTCCATTATGAGTGGTTCAGTAGGTTTGTTTAAATCGTTCACAGAAATTTCATCGTCAAGGCAAGTGATGAATCCGGGATCTGATATCACCCACATCAAGCTAACAATCAAGTACCACCCCAATGTTACGAAGAAGACGGTTAGTTCCTTCCAGGTTGCGATTTCAGGTTGCGATTCTTCAGTAGCATTCCTTCTCTGTAGAGTTAGGTTTGCTTCTTCTCTGGGAATACTCCCCGAAAACACTCTTGCTGAATGCATGTTACTGGTATAGTTAGGCACCATCTCCATCAGTTTTCGATACGCAAAGATTGCATCTTCCTGCGGTGAGATCGGACCCTCGAATTCAGCTAGCGTCCCTTCACAATCAGTGCGTCGTCTGCCGGATCTGCAGTTTAAGTTTTAGATTATCATTAAAATACTATTGGAAACGTATTTTCAAGCAATAAGTCAAACTGCTTACAAGTCATGGACTTCCGATTTCCGCCATCGGAAGTTCTGGTGCCAAATTGCTGTTCGCCGTCTTGTAGAACCGTTGGAAGGCGTCAGTGCTACGGCAGTGTACTTAAAGACGTATCGGTTGTTTTGTGGTCGGGGCTGAATTTCTTCGATTAGTGCTACCGTGGCATCATCCTGCAATACAATTCAATGCTGTGAAATTGAATAATAATAAAACTTTAAATGGGGTTCGAAATTGTATCTCTACTAACCCGGAAAGTAAATCTAATGAGCTGCACATCTCCAGAGAAGTCGTTAGCAGAGGCATTGGCTAGAAGATAAATCTTCTCCTTGTCCGAGTCGTCAGAGACTGCGACTCTCTGGAAAGATCCTCGGATCATCAAGATGTCCGTCTCTCTGTAGACCTCTCGGAGGATGTCAGCCAGCCCGGAACACGCAATCAGTTCCATCGGAGTTGGGTTGATTGTCACTCGTTCTTCCAAGAAACTAAATTCCACGACCTCCAAACAAGTTGTCTCAGAGATCGGGCGGAAAGGTTCCTCCTCTTGTTTTAAGACTTTAACCTGAAAACAGAAAAGTTACTGATAGTTCCAATATGCTTCATCCTCTGCGGTGAAGAATGAAAAGTCACTCACATACTCATTACTTACCACGATGACGTTGTCTTCGTAGTTAAATTCATCTCTACTGATTCTTCTGAAGCCGTTTTGAACCATGCTCTCTAGTTTCCTCAGGCTCGTTTTGTATAATACTCCAGGTAACATTCTCAACCACGGATAAATCGATTCTAGGAGAGATTCATCCCAGACAGTCCAAAAGGTCCAACTTGAAGATGAAATCCGTTCAGGTAAACAGCCGGAGTTTTCCAGCAGTGGATAATCAATCCATAAGTTGCAGCTTTTGAAGTCCGAATTCGGACCTTTTTCCGAATTTACCTTAAATACTTTACTAGTCCTGTGATAAATCATTTTGGATCGCTAAACTTGTCGAACGTTACTTGGTGGTAAGGTTGTTCAAGAATGACACAGAGGCAGGTTCTTGTTGAAACCGAAGGTATCAACTGATAACATTTTGTAGTTGGCTGCAGAATCCAGAATTTTAGCTCTTTTGATGTTGTTTGATTCAACATTCCTATGATAATGGACAAAATTGTATGGTTTTGCATTGAGTAAATGAGAGTTGTACAGATGATCTGAGGAGGAATCCGACAAAGGAGAAGAAGAGGATGAAGCTGATAAGAAAGAATAGATAAGCGAAACAGGTCTGCAGACAAAGGCTGATTCTTCCTCCGAGGAAAATGAAAATTCCTGAAGTATGAATTTTGATTTATGAAAATGATGTCCACGGAAAAAAGAACAAGTGAAAGTACAGAGTAATAATGTAAACACAGTAGGCATTTATTCAATTCATTTGCACTTGTAAATGAACCCCATACTCCAGACATGCGGCGTCAGGTTATCATTTCATTTTATGGTCTACTTAATTTATTAGTTTATATAGATGATTATGATTACAGCGCACATTATACCATTCCTTTTCAGAAGTAATAATAATTAGACAACAAGTATTAATAATATTTCCAGAGTGGTGGCATTCACTCAAAGACGCTTGCAAATCGCTGTGTAGCATCTCAACGTTAAACTTGTAAAATTCCGTTCCCAAAACGCTGGAGCAGAAGTAAAGTCGGAGCCATAAATATATTTTACGTCATGTTCATATGTTATGTTAAATGTAACGACTGGGGAAGTAAATAATATTGAACTAAAAGCTGAAAAGTCTCTAGTAGAGAAATTACAGTAGAAATAGAAGATATTGAAATGTATTAAGACTTTCTAAGTAATACCCGGATTTCCTTTATAGCTGGCCACTTACAATAAAGCAGCTCAGCAGCCGTAGAGATGAATACATTTACACAGTGTGAAGAATAAAGCGTATCCACAAATTCTCTAGTCATGTACACATGCATGTGCAAACCTATTGTACTTTCATCCACTATCATCAAAATTGCTGGTTTGTGCTAGGCTCACATTAAAACGCTAAGCGCTAGAAGAACTCGATTCATCCTTGTGTCCTTGTTCTCTAATCTTATGACTTATGACATCCCATCATGATCGAATGTGATAAAGGTTACTTTCTAGTTGTACAGAAAATCTCAAATGTGCATCTCTTCAAACACACACACACACGCATGCACACACAGTATTCATCAAATACATCAAAAATGCATCAGAGGCTGCTTAGAAAATGAATATTGAATCGGATCCTATTATCCATATTTAGCAATTTATTATGTATGTTGGAAAACGACCCGTCAGTATAATTTCTTTCCATTAGTTTCCACATGAAAATCTCAATCATTTCAAAATTGTGTGGATGTAAATGAAGGGTTTGCTGAGGAAGAACTGAGTGCGATGGAAGTAGGACTGAGCTGCATTAGCCAAAGTTCGAATGTATTGTAGAGAACAACTTGAAGGAAAGGTAAGAAAGTCTTGAGGTAAGGAAAGGGAATAAGACTTAAGACGTAACAACAATGAAGAGGAAGGTTCGACTAGATTTTACATTAAAAACTAAACTCCAAAGGATGACAGGCAGTAGTAGTTAATAGCTGAATTAATATCTTGGGTACTCTCAATTCTATAGAGGAGAAATCCATGAGATTTCTTCTCGAAAAGTGGTCCGCTTTTATTGCGCCCAAATTGGTGGAGGAACGAAGATAATCCGCAATTAGTTCGAACGATGGGAAAGGGATGGGAAATAACAGTAAGAGTGAAAGTAAGTCATCCACATCCTCCTTCTAATGATCCTGTTACTCAAGACTTATTCAGCCGTGATTGCTTTAAGCCATTCGAAACTGCTGAATCACAAGAACAAAGCTTTTGGTATCCCTTCAAAGTCAGAAGGCTCACTCGAAGTACACACCGAAAACCGAATGTCACTCTGTGTGAGACAACCGTTAGAATCTTCCCTAAGACTAATGATATAATAATATTCATTTAATATTCTACACACTCACCCGATCTCCGTCTCCCTTCAATAATACTACATTATTAATTATTGACTATCAATTCTTCCACCAGTCAACGAACACCGAGTCACCGTGGGATTTAATTCAGTTTCGCAAATCTCAAATAATGCATACTCCATCAATCGTGTAAATCAAAATATGCTTTTATCCTTGTTTAAATTTGTATTGCATTTAACCTTCGCCTCTAGTAAATAATCCTGCAATCTCTTCCACAAGGTCATAATGCTTACTTATGCTACACACGATTAAGAATATAATCCACACAATCCTTAACGTTTAGGATCCTAAATCTGCTCACACATTTTGTCCTCAAGTCTCCTGATAATGAGACACGTTTTCAAACTATAACAATATACTACATGAATACTACAGAGAAATGAAATCAGTCTAGTTTTAACTCCAATTATTACTCGTTTAGAAAATGTGTAATGATTTACTGCCAACACTACCTGTTGCCTAAGTAAGATCTAATGATCTCTCACTCAATTTACTACATCTTGTAGCACCTAATCAGTGCCTCGTTTCATCAACAATCATGACAATTATTGAATATTCGCAGCAGTTATGTAGTATATAAGTAGAGGCTTTTCTAATAACTTGATCTTTCTGTAATTCTGTAAAGTGTGTGTGTGTGTTTGTGTGTATGTGTGCTTCTCGTGTTTACATAATCATTAATAAAAATTATTTACCCTCTACGAGGGTTTATTGAGACTTCAACCATTTAAATCTATTTAAACAACTTAACACGAATAAAAAACCTCACGTGTGGAAAATACTTTGGTATTGACAAGAGAGCATGATAATCCTAATTCATAATTATTCCATCGGTCGCTTCCTCACAACCTTTCGAACTTTATAGCACACTACAGAATTACACAAGTTGAATAAGTCTCCAATAAATATAATATTTATATAATATCGAGATGCAGCATTCAACAGGAGAGACATTTACCTAAACAACTGGAGAGTCTGGAACTGAATGTGTGTGTCACGTCATGTAAAGGACAAATATTGCTCAAAGCTCCTATTTCGGAATTCTCTACTGATGAAATACACCCCACATTCATTTCCCAATCATACGAAGGAAAGAGTTGAAGAGTGTGTGCCGTCATTTTCGTATATTGCAATTAGAAACTTCTGAAAGTTTTCACACGCCCATTACTTCTACAAATTCTGATGAGGTATTTTAAGAGAGTGAAAATGTTGCGTGTATAGTTTTGCATTAGTTTACAAGGTCAGTGCAATAAGAAGTGTGTGTGTGATTGATTATTTCATTTATTTCCTACAATTAGTATATATAATTCTATTTCCTACATCCCTCCCTACTTTCTCATATGCCACGTGGCATTCGATGAAACCCTTAATACTTCTTCTTCATCTTCATATCTTCAGATATTTTAGGAACATTATCTTTACACCAACTGCTTTCATCTTGATTGATTCCATAAAATTCTACAAACTACTTTGTGTAAATAAATATCTCGGAAATTGATTAAAATAAACATCACAAAATCCTTAAGTATACAGATATACACTCAAGCCTTCTCCAACACTTTATAAATAGCAAATAATAAAAGTACGCGAGTACGAGCAGTAACCAGATTTCCACTGTTAAGCCCAAGTCGTTGAATGTGTGTACAAAAACACACAGAATGAGATCTTGTTGAAGAACAACAGAAACGCTTTACCTTACGAGAGATTCCTATATACTCATTATTATATTCATAGTCAATTAATCTACAGGATGTGTATTCATTAATTGATTCTGCAAGCGTGAAGTTGTGTGTCGAAGTATTTGCAAGCAGTGTGATGATGATGATAAGCTGTCTCCGTTCTCGGGTCTCTCTTCTGGGTGTCTCACTTTCCCCGCGAAAACTTTTGTGCATTCTAAATGACTACGTGTTATTCTTATTTCATTGTCACCGAAGAAGAGACAAGCTGAGTGGGGGTGGGTGGTGGGGGGGGGGGGGTTGGGGGGTTAAGTGGGGGGTG
>JAQGAD010000432.1:0-39255 GCA_034696625.1 Isotomurus palustris | reverse complement strand
CTCTAAAAATTGCAGTCAATAAATTGTCAATAAGATTATCTGTAGTTAAGATTACAATTTTTTTAAGATTGGTTAAAAGTAAACTGTATGTAGTCTGTTCCGACCGAAGTGAGAGCAAGCGGAGTCAGGTCGCCAGGCGTACATTATCTTTTAACTCCAGTTTCTTTCAATTGCAGATAAACTTGTCCATTCATTGTGTTTTACAAGTTTTGAAATGCAAGTGTCCAAACGAAAAATTCTAACGGCTAACGTGTTTTATGCAACAACAGTTTTACTTGAATCAGTGAAAGAATGTGGGTCATTTTCAATTAGTGCTCTGCAAAATTTACGGTTGAGTTCAGCATTGAATTCCACGCATACATGCAGCCCACTGAAGTTATATCAATTTTACACACGCGGAACAGAAAGCACAGCAGCTTATCTTTTGCATGAAAATACGATCAACGTAAATGGAAAATTTAATTTTTTTCAAAATATCCCATATTTTATCCTTAACCTTTTCATTGCAACTAGGAAATATTGAGAAGTTAGTGAATCAAGGACAATAAATCTTCGAAAACTTTGTGCTGATAGGGATTAGAAGTGTTGGAGAAAGTGGAAATGTACTTTCAATAGTGGCTATGAGCCAATCTATTGTGGTTGAAGAAACTGCTGTTATCTAACAAATTAACTCGCTGCATCCTGACCACAAAATAAACTCAAGGTCTTTCATAATTACAATTAATTTTGCTTCAACTTAAAACTATATATTTCATTTAAGCAAGAAGCTTAAAGCATGTAATGAAATATAATGACTACAGGTCCTTTGGGCTATCTTTTGTACTTTTACTGACATTGAGGTTAACCGGCAGAAGTGGATCCGCCCCAAGTGCGCTTTGCGTAATAATTAACCACAATAGAATAGACAGATTTACCCGTATTCTCAGCAGCCAAGTAGTTTTGTCATACTAAATCTGTCTGTGAGGCTCTGTAAGAAGTAATTGTCGGAGTAAATTGCTCCTTAGTTGGTAGGTTGGCGCTAAGAAAACAATGTTTATAGACTTGTAGGAGAATGAACGCAATATGTAAGTTAGGCGAGACGAACTTTCTCCGTCGACTTTCTCTGTAGGTGTTTTGTTGGTTGGTGTAAAAAGTTGTTTTCGAAACTTTTGCTTTTGTATAATACTTGTAATGTGCAGTTTGGGAGTCTGAGTGATCACTGTGTGAAAGTGAGAACACATCAACCCCATGATTTTTGGGCCTCTTTGACAGTTAAAAGAAGAGCTCCTGCGGAAAGACTTCATTACAGTCGAAGATACATTTCTCTGGAAGGAAATAGATTTTTGTTGTGGCTGTTATTAGTTTACTATGAGAGAGTTCCAGACGAACGGGATTTAAGCTGACAAATAAATAAGTTGAGGATTAATCCTGTTTTCTTCATTAAATCTAACAAGCAAGAATAAAGCTTGTGGAGTTACATAAGCTTTCCCGGAAGAGTGTCTTGGATTCCGTTTAGAAAACCTTTATTTTGCAGCTCACTATGGCTGGAGGCTCAAATCTCAGGCAATTGGATGAAGAAAGTACAAAGGATGTTGTGACTGTCTCGTTTAAAGTCAACAGAGCTTAGCCGACATTTCTTTGTAAGTGTAGGCTTAAGCGTAAAACAGTACAATAATTACCATAAGCTGTATCTCAAAAATGTGTACTGGCATCTAGGTTGAATCTAATTCGAATTATAATACTTTTTTACTCTTTGCGTATTACGCAAGATTACATTGGTGTCACCAGCAAATGTTTTAGAACCAAATCTCTTCATTTCTGTAACTTGCAAGCCTAACTTCGTTCATGGATGTTTTTAAGTGGAGAAGATTTCTTTGACTAGTATTTCAGCAACCCGAAGCAATGTTCAGCTCACGTCATTTCACAGTACATTTCCCAGCAGCATTCGTTGAATTTGGATGCTGGATGTACGGTTTCATTAACTCTCTACCAATTTCATAATTTTGAGTTAGTAGGAGTGTATTAGGGCGATAAGTACTAAAAACCACTCCACCCAGTTTGAGTATCTGTACATACTAAATAAAAATTTAGTTAAATGCATGCATTACACTTCCGAAATAGACGCTGCGAGGCTTTTAAATGAAACTATATGAATAATATCATAAGAGTACTTAAACTGGAACCTCCTGCTGAATATGTCATTACATTTTTGTTGTCTACTCATCTAAACCTAAATCTTTATGAGAATAATTAGGTCCTCGTTTGATTACTTCAGGCATTATAACGAATCGCTCATATGTACGAAAACTAGTAAAAGGGAATCTATTCATTTTTCTAATCTTACTCAACAGGGCACACATCCATTAACTAATCAAAGTTTTTTTTTGTGGAATTGAAATAATAGAATAAAATTTTAACTTGATTCTGAAAGTTCACTGTCTGCAAGAAATCCAGACTCGGTACTTTAAACTCTACACCACTGAAACTCATTTGCAACTCCAAAACTTGTAGCCATAAGTTGAGCTTATTCCTTTAATAAGTGTGATGAAGTCTAGAACATAAATTGACATCTCAAGTGTCAGTTGTCACTCGCAGTAATTAAAAATGTTCGAGCGAAATTTTGAGTTCCAAGAGACAGTTGAAAACTTAACGAGACTTCACAAGTCCTTAAAAATATTGTGCAAAAAGTGTCAAGTGGGCTGAGATCGAGAAGTGGTCTGCTTTTAAGCTTTTTTCCTTTATTTTATTGTAACACTGGCACACGAGCAAACTTTCAAAATAACACTGCACACTCTGCTTTCTCAGACGTACAATGAAATGTGAGACACCATTTTAGGATTGAGCTGAATCGTAAACTGTCATGCACAGGATAAGAAGAAAAAAACTCTACTGCTTTGGACAATAAATATTCTAGACAACTGCATTTTGTCTTAACTTTTAAAGAAGAAGCAACACTTATTGTCATTGTCAGTTACTTACACATAATTGGAATAGTTTGCTCTAGGGATAAACAGTTATTCGTTTATGCTGCATGTCTTATTTAGTGAGCAGAGCGACAACCACACAACAAAACTTTCCGTAATTTACTGCTAAACTTCTTTAGATGCAACACCTTTACATATGATTGAAACTGTTAGTGACACTATTGGCACCCTATTGCATAACGATTCTCAACGCTTGCCATCAAAGAAAGGTAAGTTATTGCATTACACACTGATTTTTAAACTAAAACTTTTTTCGCCAGTTCTTGAACAAGAATGAACACTGTGTGACCTGGTGAATCTCGAAAGTGGCCTTTGAGCATCTCTCGCATTCACACGCCAAATGGACTTTCACAAGATTTCTCTGCATAGTAAGGATTGCATGTGACGTCTTTTTTCCTAATAGAGGAATAGCATACTCATAATCAAATACACATGCCATGAGAAGATGAGACCCATAAATGGACCCATTTTGGCTCGAGCTTCACCTAAAGCGGACAATTTTTTGTGAAAAACTGTCTTGAATTTCTATAAATGTGTGTATTATGATTTTGAGTTGGCCAACATTTTAGTTAAAAACTCATCTCTACAGGCTTTGAATCCAAAATTCAAAAGTAAGATGCTGACTCTCACAACTCTGTTCCTTGCGTTTGAGCCATTCACTAAACGGATGAAGACATGTCACTACTATAAGTTAGGCGAGCATTAAAATTCGGGAAAATCCTCTTATCTTCTACCCGTCTCTTCACCTCTTTAGCTTTTCACGGTATACATACCTCTCTACTGTCTCTACTCTTCTACGGTAGTATTCCCTTTATGGTTCATTTATTGAACAAGAATCTCTTCTACTTGCATATGCTGGCCACATACTGTTGGGAAGGGAATACAAAAACTTACTATAAAAAGAAGGATGGATTTGGATAACCTTTCCAAATCATATATTTGCACAAACACTTGAGTTCTCTCTTGTGTTTGATTTGAATGAGTCGTGGAATGCGAATAAGTACCAACAAGAGTGCAGCAGGCTTATTATTTCTTCCACTAGAAGTTGAATTTAATGAGACTGACCCTTTGATCCTCCTTGAAACAGACTGACACTCTAATATTCGCAGGAGTTGGGTATATGACAGTATATGTATTTTACATTTTGTAGACGGAAGCCAAATTAAAGAAGGACATTCTTTCGCTTCGCAGTATGGTTTCCCCGTAATATTATGATGCACTAGATCACTTCAACTCACGATTTGGCAGGGAAAGCTGTCCGGAAGATATTACTGCAACAAACCACCATACAAAAGGCTCAGTTGCCAACTAAGCACATAAAAATCAAACACCCAATCTTACAGATTAGAATGATCTGCTAAAAGACTCTCGCTTGTCATTTCTGTACGGTAGTAAAGAAGGAAACTATATTTTTATTAACTGTAGACTCTGAAAAGGCTCCTTTTTACGCAGAAATAGATACTAATCTCCTTTTACAGACTTCATGTAGGTGCAAGTCTAAGCAGTTTTTCGTCTTTTGTGACTGTCTGTACTATTAGATCCAAAGTTTAGGTAGTTTATATAAGATAAATCTTACTTTCTTTTTATTATTAAGTGTTCTCTCTCTTGAAGAAGAAATACATCATACGATCCATATGACGCTAACTTACGGCTAATTTACTACTAGAGTGCTTTTGACTTCTATTAGTGAAGTCAGACAGCCTTAAAATTCGTTGCTCAATTTGTCTATTCTTTATGGAAATTAATGGGAAATTAACTCGATTTGTTTGTAGAAAGTGTGAAGCGAAAAGCCAGCTCATGATTTGGAAAGCGGGGGTTGAAATTCATAACATTCTCTTGTGATTTTCAAAGGAACGTCTAACGGAAGTGGTTGATTCTGTTATTCTGTTACACGTGAATTATTGAGAATGAGATTGTTCCTTCGTAGACAGTCAAAAGTTGTGCCCAATCTTTGCATTGAAAGCATCTGTTTGATCAAATAACTAATTAGTACTGAAATTGAGTGGAATAGCAAACTAACGGACTAGTTAATCGAAAACAACCACCAATCTACTTCAGATAAGATGCTTAAAGTTTACTTACTGGGAGGAGACAGAGGAGTATGCAAATTACAATTAGTTTTTGGACTCTCACGGGGACAAAACATTATGTGGAAGTCTATACAGAGCAATACAGAGACAAACAGCATACAGCCGGTGGTCTAATTATCCTTGTAATAATGTGGCACTTTCATTTTACAATGTTTCACATGCAATACATCAGTCTTATGTCTAAGAGTTGCGTCATCCTAATGACCCTCCCTTTGTAGGCGACGGTGAAACAACATATGGATCCTTACTTATGTGCATATCTTCGACCAACGGAACTAAAGGTGACAGTTAAATTGCAAGGGAAATGGCTTAACTGCTTTCCCCTCCATTCGGTAGTGGGAGATTGTGTCACTAAACTTATCTCACTGTGAACCTCCTCCAATAAATTTGACGATTCAGCTATTGCTTATAAGTCTCCGTCTGTGTCTATATCACAATCACAAATATCACAATAGAATTCAAACCTATCGTTGCATGCATTGCTCCTCCCGATTACTTCATTTGCATACGTGGTGGAATTTAATTTTGGTAGTGTAATTTTGACCGTAAAATTGTAGGGCACGAAAGTACATCGTACACAGCAGTAGAATATTATTCTTCTACGCTGAACAAAGAACCATTTACAATGAACCGGGACTGTACTAACAGGAGGAGAAACAAGTGAAAGTATTCATGGGATTACACACAGTATTATGCATAGTCGTCTCACTGAAATTTCCTCTCTAACGAATAAAAGTTATGTGTACCTATTTATTAATTAAATATATAAACAATTCATTGGAAGAGGATGACAATGTGCTCCCGGCTTGTTAATTGATTTTTGTTGTTCACGCGTGTCAAACTGAACTGTGTTTCTGAATGATAATGACAACAATATTTGACACTTATTGTTTGATTTTGGAACAAATACATAACGCGAACTTGCTAATAACAATACGTCAGTTGAAGAAGGCTGAATGAGTTTTACCAGGAATATTTTGATTGACTGGCAGGTGCTTGAAGCAACATAGCAAACCTTAATGAAACAAGGTTATGTATGCCTGGAGAATTCAGAGAAGTGGGAATCTAATGGTCAAATACCTTTGAGGTTTCTAGCAGTCTGTATGTAAGTCAATGGAAATAATTAATCTTTTGAGTATAAGCTTGCCACCAACTCATTCATTAATTTCTTATTGACTATGAATGCAAACATTGTCATCCTTTTGTTAGGTGAGGCCAATACTCCGTATTCAAAAGACAATAAATGGCTCAAAATTTTATTCAGTTCTTCTTTTGTCTGTCTGGCCTACGCATTGAGGTGTATGAGAGTACGAGAGAGATGGAATCGGGTCCAATTATTTCCTGGTAATGTCCACATGGATGGAATGAATATGAATGATCATGTACTTCTTGGGAAAACTAATTATTAGACTAGAGGCGACATTTTGTAACATTCACTTGGAGAACTTCAATTCACACTTCTTGTGTTGTCTGCGGCGGATGTTTTGTCTACTTATTTCCTGTTACTGGTTCATCAGTTGTTCATTCGGTGAGGATTTACGCATTAAAATCGCGTTTCAGTCCCCTTTTCCTTTCATCTTTTGGGGCTGAAAATTTCCCCGAAATGTTTTATTACCTTCAACACCCACGAGGTTAATTGCAAACTAATGGTGTCCTCCGTAAAAGGGTGAAGGAAACAAAGTAATAAAATAGTTACTGCTGCAAAGTACGAGAAGAACTCACATAGTCTATACATTTTACATTCTATATTATGACATATGACTAATACCTCTTAACTTACACCATGATGGATATTTATATGACTCGTTGAGTTTACCAGTAAAAGAGGAAATTGGTAGTAAAACAAAACCTCTAACGATTAAGGTGAACGTGCACCAACAGAAATGAGGACATTATTACTGAGATCAGAATCCATGTGAAGTTCAGATAGGTGAGTTGTGGGGTGTTGTAGGATTTCTGAAAAGGTGGAGAAAGTATGCTTTGTGTGTGGCATGTGTGTTTTCTTTGAGTTTCGCCTTGAGCAAAAAGTGTTTGTTCGAAATCTACGCTCACCGTTTATGAAAGAAATATGCCTCAATTTTAGAAAGTTCCTTACCTAGGAAGACGAGGAGCAAAGCCACGTTGAGGCTGGCTTTTTTACTTAAGCCAAATAACTTCTGCTTCATTTTTAATGTTGTTTATGGACGAACGAAGGCCAACAGCCAACCTTAGAGGAGATTGTGATAGAATGAATACCACGCTTCCAGGAGTTGCAAGGAAGCTACAATAAACCAACTGCTGTTCTGCACAATGATTCGCAGTAAAAAGATAAAGATGCACTAGGGAAGAAAGTTTGCGAGGTTCACAAATATTATTAATACGCGAATCGATAACGCAGCAGTGGTTTGTAGTCAGTAGTCAGCAGTAGCGACAGCGAAGAACTTTTTTCTTAGGTATCTACGTGAATAAGATGGAAAGTTTATCTTCTTCCACTTGGCCGTCTATGGAGTGTCGAGCTTTAGACGATTAGAAGTAACTCAGTCAAGAGGATAAAGTTGGAGATGATAATGCAGTTGCATTTGAAGACAGGTTATTATTTCTCCGGGATCTCTAGACTTGCCTTCAATATTAAAGCAAGCAGCTTGATTCAACGTGCAACAAAAGAGAGATCGAGATTTGATTTCGAAGAACAAGACGTAACACTTGCGTAGCAAACGATGTTCCAATAATAATAATATTATACACAGAATCCAAGTATTAATAAGTTAATACAAAATTCACACTCCCAGCAGGGATCACTAATTTTAAGATTATGAAAGTTTTGTGGAGAAAGCTGCACTGAGTTCGTAGAAATAATCATTCACAAAACTGTTTCCGAATCCTGAGCACTCTGTCCAAAGTTGAGACAAAAGCGTTTCGGAGAATTCATATCTGGAATTTTAATGTGTTCCTGGATACTAAGCAATGAAATCAATTAATGAGTTAAGTGAAGTGAAGGAGACAGCACAATTTTCAGTGTGACAGGAACTAAATAACGTAAGGGAAAACCTAATTTTACTCGAGGAGAGAATTCGTTACAAGGATGAAGGAGAAATTGTGTTTCTTACTGTCAATTACATTCACAAGAGTTTAGGGATTTTTGAGAGCAAGCAGCAATATCTTACACGTTTACACATAATAAATGTGTTGTGAAGGAAAAATTTGGATTAAGTCTGCAACTCTTTGGATTCCAGAAGAATGACGCGATGTGTCACAGTGCCCCAATTAAGGCTGGGAGCAGATCAGCAGTAGAAGTGGAATTACAGCTTCTAAGGTTGGTATGAGCTTCTCGGAGAGACGAATATGTTTGCGAGAAGGAGAGATGACTACTTTTGAAGTGTTCGAAGTGAAACTACAGACGAAGTTGGGAAATGTGGGGAAATCGGCAAGCAGGTCCACACAGTGGATTTTGCTTCTTCGACTTCTTGGAGGCTGTGGGAGATACAGCTTTGCCACTTCTGTGGTGAAAGTTGGGTGCAGGACGCACTATACGAGGGTGAAATGAATGCTCGCAGTTTCCTTCCTCTTCGTTCTTCTGTCAGTTCAACTAGAGATGCACCTCCTCGGATGCGGTAAAGACCTCGGGATGTGCTTACACTGTACGGGAAAGTGGTAATGCACATGATATTTCGAGTTATTACTTGGGATCTCTGAGAGAAAGTGTGAAATAGGCACTGTGTTGAATAATGAGTTTCTAGTCACTCATATTGGAAATATATACGATATTTTTCAAGATGAGTTTCTCTTTCTGTATCGTTGTTAGCAGTGAAAGCTCGAAAGAGAGTTTGCAGAGAGTAATTCGTTCAATGCTTATTCCATTTTCAACTGCCACGGACACTGCATTTCTGGAAAAGAGTAATAATACGTCATGTACGTGTTGTTGCAGTCAAGACGAGATGTCTGGTAAGTAGCTGTGCATAATGTGTCAGACAACTTCTGAACAGAAAAAGCAGCATCTAAAAACAGCAAAAAAAACTGTCCAAGATATAATACCAATGATTATGGTTTTGTCACAACCACGGGATTTATTTAATCTTTACAAGGACTTTGGAAATATCGAGCTAATATGGAAAGGAGTACTCCATTTTGCAAGATGAAATACAAGAAGTGAAACATTCATAATTAAAGTTAACGATGCGCATTAGAGCAATTTGAATACACTCTAACTCTAGACTCTATGGACATTTGTAGAATGCTGATAGAGTAGCAATAAAAGTCAACGCGTGGTGAAGAAATGCCTTATCAATTTGTGGAATACTGGAACTGCACCATGAGTGGGAAGAAATGGAGATAAATGTCGTATTTGAAATGCTCAAAGTTTTATAACTGTTCTGTTCCTTGGATGGCCTAAGAAAGAAGAAATAAAGATTCAGGAGAGTAGAAAATGGCATATGTAGTCTTTCGAGGAATATGGAACCTTGAAGAAAACCCACAATATGGTCTTTTGAAGATTTCAATGGTTGATGGTGAAGTAACCTTATGAAAATAAACGATTTTTCTTCTTCAAAAGAGCAAAGATAGAAGTTTAGGAGACTGAGAAATTGGATGATGCCAAAAGAGCAATTTTTGTTCACAAAGGAGGAAATGAGTTTTCCTCGTGAACTAAATTTCACGTGCATCTTTGTAACAAGGTGATGATAATTCATTATTAGATAGATTGAGACAACCGATTCCACCGCAGACTAATAAACACACAACGCGAGGCAGCTTTTTACGCTCTTATTTAGGTTCACCTCACTTTTCCACTGAAGTTTTGACCTCAGTTTTCTACAGGATTTAATAAAATCTTTGGAAATTGAAATGCTTATTTGAATAGAAAGATTACATATTTGCTAAATGCATTTGGAGTTTGGAACAAACTTGCAAAAATCTAATACGCATTCTATACTAAATTGCATACTAAGCATCTGTGGGGATAATTAAGAGTGTAATGTGCATTGTGTTTTAAGCTTAATTCACCGTTGCAAAATGTTGCAATGCATATAGGCTTGGTGACAGATGCGAATGTGAACAAATGGGATTTGAGTCCTTTGCATTATCCCGATGGTCATAATCTGTTCTATCGCAAGTAGTTTGAGCCATTAACTCAAAGTTATAATTCCTTTGTTCTCAAGAATCTTACACATTCCGGAAGGCTTAATAAATACGCTAAAAATCTTACTAACGTTTTCCGTGGTCCAAGGTTGTGTTGAATAATAAATGGTTCGATTCACGGCTCTTTGCAATGGTTGCATTCTTGCAACGATTCGCACACACAATTGGAAGTTTGCATTGAGAGCAAGAGAAACTTTATACATAAAAATTAAAATGTCTTCCTTTGGGACCATAAAAGCTACTTTTTGTAAAGAATTGTAGAGAAAGTATAGTATGCTGGTCTGTAAGGAGCTCTCATTAGGAAGCAACGTGACCTGTAATAGAGATAAGAAAGTGTTATGCATATTAATACTGGTTTCAATATCCCCGGAACAGATCATTCTTATACTTGAGCCTTGGTCTGCATTTATTTTAATTAGTTTTCTGTGTTCTCTTCTGTTTTAGAAGGGAGTTTATAAAGAAGACGATTATAATTCAGTTTGTCTGTAAGCAGATGAAACGAGGTCAAGAGGTTCTTTCATTGAGTCGATGTCATTCGTCCACTATTATTTGTTCTAATCTAACTGTGTGAATGACTGTTTCTGTATTATAGTTAGTTCAATCTGAATGTGAAACGGTAGGCAAGGCATAGCTCAGTACTCGCAGGTCGAAGGCAACTCGAAGACTGACTTCAGGGAAATGTTACTTGAGAAAGGAGAGACATGATGAGTTGTTCTTGCTGTTGTGAGAAGTTGCTGAAATAGCACAATCCATACAAACCTCTTGAAGGACGTAGCATCAGCATCCGCATGAAATGAGCTTACGGAGAAAGCAAATCTTTGTCACCATCACTCGTCGATCATGTCGTGAAATCTTTCTCCACACCTTAAACTCAAGTACTCTTCTCTTACTTCTCCTTCGTTATGCACGAATATGGGAATCTTTGTCACTCCATTACGTCTAAATTGGAATGATTTGGTTGTGGTTTCTGGGAAAGTCACAAGGGCCCTGGATAGTTGGGTAGTGTTGGTTCTTCTTGGTAGTTAGTTGGTGCTTCGAAAGAAATTGGACAGAAAATTCATCCTGCACTTCATCTTCACTCACTGCTTGCATCTTCCAAGATTACTAAAGCACCCTTAATGCATAATATGTTACTCTTCTGAGATTGCCTTTAATATTCTCTGAATGTTTATTAACCAGTCTACAAGAGTAATGCATACTATTGTATACTTGATACTCACTCAGCTCAGTCTCGAGTGTTATTTCCTACGTGTTTTTTGCATAATCGTGCTAACTCAATTTCTATCAAGACAATTTTTAAGGGTCTGCTTGCATATACAGCGGGAGAAGGATATTTTTAAACTACAATTTATCTTTGTAAAAGAAATCTAAGGATAAAAGGGGAAGCTAGTTGATTTATCCCAGTGAGTACATGAAGGGTCTGGTGTCTGGAAAGTAAAGCAATATCTAAATACCTGATTCTGACAAGAACTTTTCTGTGTCCTGGTTTGAACTTCTGACTTTACCCAGCCACTCAAATGCCAAATTAATGATTCGATGTTTTAGTTTCAGCACATTTAACTTTACAGGGAGAGCTTTGTATACAAGTAAATTCGAGTAATATTAATATAATGATGTTGAAATGAAGAACTATAATATTATCGGTTCACTTGATACTTATCCGATGACCTACAGAAGAAAGTTACGGATGAGACGGATGTAAGATGAGGAAGTAAATGTGTGCTTAACCAAATAATTTATGACTGCTAAGTCCCATATATTAAATTATTACTTTCTCTCGTTTTAATATACCTGCATGGGAGCATTTGAATGGGCACTGTGAAGCATAACTGACTCACACTTTCACTGACTCGCTGACTAAATCATGTGCCTCTCGCATTCTGAGCCGGGCAGTTTTTCTTTCCATATGGAAAGGAAGCTGCGAGTGAGACATTTAAATGTGTGTGAAGAGAACAGGAGGAGGAAAGTGGAGAGGTAATCGTACAACGTATTGCTGCTGGGGTATAATTGATGAGATCGAATGACAGGAAGTTTGAAGAATCTCCTAAGGTCTTGTTTGTGCTCAGGTATAATTGCGTTGGTGTGTGTATGAGCTTCACATTTCAAGAAATCTTTCCAATTTACTTTTCACGGTGATTTTACTCGTATTACATTATCATTTAATCATTATTGGTGTACGAGATTTGAGAGGCTGCAAGACTGACTAAGGGTCTCCGCAGGTAAAGGTGGTCGTATTAGTTTGCAAGAACTTAATGAGATTCTCTCGTTTTGTCTTGGGAGCATTGGGAGCTTGTGTTTTGTTGTATTGTCTGTATATCTCATGACCTCATGTTTCATGGTATTCTCAACTTACCTCTTGTTGTTAATTTTGTTCGGAACAATTAATCACAATACGCTTGAGGTTTTGGCAAGTTTGTGTACGTAGCGTTTTGTTGAATATATGAGTTTCACTATCAGTTTTACTTAAAATTCGGTATGTGCAGCGTACTCCACGTCAGATTGGAGGTCTTGGGTGATTTATTTATTGCTCCTAATACGGGAATTCTTAACTAGGGACTACGTACGGAA
This sequence comes from Isotomurus palustris, assembly GCA_034696625.1. Lineage (NCBI taxonomy): Eukaryota > Metazoa > Arthropoda > Collembola > Entomobryomorpha > Isotomidae > Isotomurus > Isotomurus palustris. The sequence continues at coordinate 26,522 of JAQGAD010000432.1, read as the reverse complement.
AAATGAAGATGGAAAGCGTCTTTTTATGGACTGGAACTGCACCCTCAGGGACTTCGGATAGTTTCCAAAGATTTATCGAAGGTTAAGGTTCCTTTCAGGACTCATGAATAACGAGCTACTGGACCAGTATATAATGTATAATGCTTGGTCATCCATTCCCAAAGAATTCTTCATTTATTTAACACCACAAGAGAGCTAACAGGATTGGTAGATTTGTGTGTGCCTTGAGATTAAATACTTCAGATGAACTGCGTTTAGTCAGTGGTGGACTGACGGATCTTTTTTTTAACTAGTGAACCAATGAACTGACATTATCATGCCATGGTTTACTAATGAGTCTTAAGTCCAAGAGTTATGTTGTGTTACCTGAACCTATTGGGAAAAACATATTTCGTAACGAGAGACTTCGGAATTCACACATAATACATTTTAGATTGTGTATTCATGTATATCCTCACGTCAGGTTTCATATAGGTTGCGCTAATAGACCAGACATGTTTGAACAGAATGAGATGATAAGTTTACACTGTTAAATCACTCAGTCAGATCAAATGGAAGTACTAGTTAGCATCACACAATCACATTTAATTTCAAACCGTGTAATCATTTCATTGTGCATCACTGATCAAGTAGGGCATGAAAAGATCTGAGATAGAAAGTGTCAATCAATGAATCAGGATAACAATGATTTGGATGTTGGGTAAAAGTAATTGGTTTAGAGAGGACTCGCAGAGATTTCGATTAATAGTACAGCAGTCATCACATTAAACTGTTCCAGTAGTGATCGAGCTTTAAAATATTATATCAAAATGAAGGCTGTAGCGTATTTGGCGTTTCTGCTGGCACTAGGGAAGCTTGCTGCCTCACAGGAAGGTATACAATATGCCCCCGATTTTAAAGCGTGCAGATAGATTGAGAAATCGATATGCTTCAGTAAGATAATCGAAATTTTGAAAATTAAATTCAGTTTGTGGAGGAAACCTAACACTGGTTGAGGGGCAGACGGTGCAGATTACATCGCCGGGCCACCCAGGACAGTACCCGGCTAATGCTGACTGCCTCTGGAAAGTTCATGTAAGGAAATACCCAATAATGGAGAAACATAATAATAATCCATAACCGCAGAAGCTGAAGTTTCCACTTACTTTTTGCATTAATGTATGGCTTTTATTTCAGGCTACTGACTTAAGCAGTCTCATCGTCTCCTGCTCACAAGTTGATCTACAATGGAACTTATTCGGCTGCGTTGATACTATCGCTTTCTCTGATGCTAACAATTTCAACCAATTGCCGTCCTATTGTGGAAACAAGAAACCTCCATCAGAATTGGCTTATGGAGATACTGCTTTTGTAAGATTCGAGTCTGATGCTATAGGAACTGATAATGGGTTTGTGTGCGATTTCCGAGCTGTCAGACAAGATACTGATAATGATTGTGGTAGGTATAAGTAACGGCAACGGTACAAAGTTTAATTAACAGTATTACACGAGATATGATTGTGCAAGGCCGGAAAGTTTGGATTACCGAATTCTTGTTTGTTTTCAAATTCTTAGAATGCGGAATACAGAACACGGCTTTCTTGAACCCCAAAGCCGAGAAAATCTACAATGGATTACCTGTTGGTAAGCACCAGTACCCTTGGCTTGGAATGATCATGACCTTTGACTCCGTTCCAAGAGTTCTATGCGGAGCTGCCGTGATCAACTCCCACTATGTCTTGACTAGTGCCCGTTGTGTGTTAGGGTCAGTTGCGATTTTTGCGAAGGGGAGACATTTCCGACTTCTTCAACACATTATTGATTAAACTGGTACTTTTTCTACTGGATTGCAGAACCCACCCTGGAGATATTGAAGTGAGACTGGGAGAACACGACCTGCTTAATAACAACGAAAGCCCTCCCCACAAAATTTACGATGTCGAACAAATCATAGTGCATCCTGACTTCAATACTACCAATTTAGCTAACGACTTGGCTTTAATTCGAGTTGGAGAGCAGATCATTTTTGCGTGAGTATAAGAAAATCTTTACAAGATGATGATGAATCACTGAATTCAATTAAAAATCGGACAATTTTTACAGGAATAATATTCGGCCTGCTTGTGTACCGACTGGTATAATGGAATTGGGTCAAACTCAAGTCACAGTTGCTGGATGGGGTCCTACATCACGTAAGTAGATAAATAAAGATAACTCCATTTTATACAATAAATCCATGCACCCCTATCTGACCTAATCTCATATCTTCAGCAAATGGAAATCAACAAAATCTTCCGCGACAAGCATCTCTAGATGTGGAGCCACCAACAATTGCTGAATGCAACGCCCTTCTGCCTCCAGGCCTTGCAGTGCACGAAGGTCAATTTTGCACAACAACTTTGGACGGCACAGATGTTTGCTCAGGTTGGTGGAAACAAATTCAATTAATTTTATACTCTCTATTTCATTGGTATTAAAACTCATTATAATTTTTTAGGAGACTTCGGTGGCCCAGTTTTCCAAGAGATCGATGGGGTTTACTACTTAGCAGGAATTTCTTCATTTAACACTGAATGTGGCATCCCAGACGTCCCAACAGTCCACACCAGAGCTGATTTCCATTTAGGATGGATTCAAGGAGCTTCCAGTGACGCTATCCTCTGCGGAGGAGCTCCAACTTCCAGTCGACCTTAAATAGAACCCTAACTGTAGCTCTGTACTTCTTCGAATTTCAAAATATAAATTCGTTCTTCCAACCTATACTATTACTAGGCCAAATACTAACTATCATCTCATGGTCCAATCATCCTTTTTTCATGCATAATTCAACAGTTGGAAGGGCTAGATGAAACATGACCTACATTTGTGAAAGCACAATATCGTCTCATCTCTGCATTAATGGGGTAGCTTGAGATACTCTGCGAAGAACAAAGGCAGCAAAGTCATTGCGTATATATAGTACCATGGCCATGGAATGCATTGCGTTATTGCGTAATACACCGGGTGGGTATGTTAGTAAGTCTGGAGGAAGAAGGCTGTGCCCTCTGTTACCTCGTTCCAGTATCGCAGAACCGCGCAGTTCCCACCACACAGACACCCCTCGCACAAAAAAGACTTGATACAAGGTCGAGTCCGTAGTAGTTGTGCCAAGCTTTCTGCTGGAGGGAGGCTGGAAGAGCAAAAGTTTCATTTTCATGCCCAACATTTCCATCTCATCCCTATCCCAATACCAAGATCCCACGAAGATGAAATAGAAGCACAGTAAATTCCACCACTTTAGAAGAAGAGCTCAAGTTTCCAACACCTCAAGGAGGGATTCGTTCTTCGTACCTTCAAATCAAGACATTTGTAAGACCCTCCAGAAGATATAAAATCAAAACTTCCGTATACTTCACCCAACGTTTAATAGTTATTCTCTATACTCAACCTTTTAAACAAAGCATAATATTAATAATTTCCATTGTACATGTTGTAAAAATATTCTCTCCAGAAACCGCTGTATGACGAAACTGTGTTTGTTCTTGTTACTCAACTCCACCGGACGTGGTAGGAGTGGAAGAGGGTTTGTTTATACACACCGCGAGTAATTTTCCAGAAAACTTGAATAAAGTTTTGTTATTGTAGAAGTTGTACTTAATACTCTCTCGCATGGGTCTGTTGCTTCGTCGTTCATCAAAACCAAAATAAGATTAATAATAAGAAAAAATGCCTCTACGGCCTAAACGAAGCAACACACCTTCTTCGGTGGTGGTGTCTGCTGCTGCAGAAGAAGAAAGGACAAGTAGCAATAATAATACAAGTGGTGGTGACGGTGTTGTTGGTGTAGGTCGAGTGGTTGGTCGAAGAAGAAGTACCGTGAAGACACCGGCGACAAAGTCGACGAAGACGACGATATCATCTTCATCAATATCTTCATCGTCATCCTCAAGTTCTTCGGCCAATGTTAACACCAGTGGAGGAGTTGTTGGTGTTGGAGGTGGTGGTGGTCGTCTTCGTCCCGCCACCTCGTCTTCAGCCACTGCCACCATCACTACGGAGGATGGAAACTCCACTACAACAACTAACACTAATGGCAATGTAAATAATAACGCAAGAGTTGGTGTTGCTGCTGCTGGTGGTGATGTCGATGGAGTTGGTTTGAGATCAACAACGAGGGAGATTCGTCCAGAACAACAATTGGACTCGGGTGGGGTTGTGATTGTTAGTGGGAGTGCCGCTCAGCAGACAAGTAATAATAATAAGTCTTTGAGAAGTGGTAGTGTTGGTGGTGACGAAGGATCATTAGGGTTGACTGCTGATAAAAGTAAAGAAGTGGATTCTCCAGACGATGGTGGTGGTGGTGGTGATGGTGGAGGTGCTCGTGAGAAATTATCAGTGAAGAAGAGTATCAACAATCTCTCGTCCTCTGATGGGGATGAAGAAAGCAGTCCAGTTTCTGATGAAGATGACCGTTCTTCGAAACACGAGGAGCCTGCTGGATGTCAGAGTTTCTATATTATTGTGAATCCTGATGGGTCTTTGTCGCTGGATAATAGTAAACAAGCTGTATTAGGTGAGAGGGATACGGATTTACGTAGTTAGAAGTTAAGGGGTGGGTGGATTTTAGGATGGGAGTAATTAATGTGCTGGTTCGCTTGTTACTTGTTACAGGTCCAGGACAAGAAAGGTTTCCCGTTAATCTTCCGAAGAATAAAGTGAGAACAGCGAATCCTCTTCCTGGTGCTGTTCCTATTTCAGGAACGAGGACGAGGAAGTCGAAACCTGAAGGAGTGACTTATGGTGGCTCGTCAGACGTGGGATTCATTACTTCTAGTTTAGCTAGTGGTGGAGCGTCTCAGCAAATACCTATTGTTAGCAGTAGTGGAAGTGTTGGGGTAAACAACAGTGGAAGTTCAAGTGGGGAGGCTGATATGTCTGTGGGAATCAATCAGTCTCCGGTGATTGCTCAAACTGGAAGCCACGTTGTACCTGGTGGAGTATCAAGTAGTGGACCTATTGATATGGACGAATTTAACGAACTGGATCCTCAAAGTTTTGCTGCGCTAGAAAAGATATTTCAATCTGAACAAGGAAGAGAAATCGTGGAGAATTTAGAGCTGGACCCTGCTGTGACTGTCACGTCTGCACCTGCAGTTCCTCTCGTTGCTCCGGCCCCAGTGGTGGAGACACCCGAGGGGAAACCGACTCCTGAGGGGGGCAGTACGGGTTGGGACCACAGCTATACAAATAATGAAACGGGACGAATCAACAGAGAAGGAGAAGGAGAGTCAAGTGCGTCTTCTGTTGCAGGAAGTAACGTAGGCGGTGTGATGTCTCCAGAATCCTCCGCTGCGAACAGTCCTGCCGGTCCCAGAACTGGTGGGAAAGGAGGAAGGGCCGGAGGTAGAAGCAGACCCTCGACGGTGCGAATTTCCGAAGGTGAATTTTATTGTACTATTTTGAAGCATATTAGAGGAAATATACGTGACACATTAAATTAACACAACGGTTTGATTTAGGAGACTCTGGTAATATTCGTCGATCTCAGCGTCAACAAGACAGAATCGAGAGGCAAGAAGCAGAACGAATTTTAGCGGAAAATCAGCAAATGCTACAGCGAGAGAAGGAGATCATGAAAGAAAAGGAAGTCCATGCTCAAACTGTTTCGTCATCTCCAACTACCAGCAGTCCTGCTGCAATTTCACCGGCAGCAAAAGTTGTTACTGCTACCATCACTGAAATTTCTGTTCTACCTCCACAAGCAGCTCCTCCTCCCCATTCTCCTTCACCAAGAGAAAGCGTAGACTCTGTTGGAAGTGAAAAGTAAGCAATAATCCGTAATCGTGCACACCATTTGGAATATTGTAGTGCTGTAGAGACTTATGTTTCGTTTTTTGCTCTTCATGGCTTTACAGACGTCCGTACCCGAAGCGAGAAAATCGTAAGCTTCCAGCCCACCTTGCTGACCCGAATTATGTTAATTTGGACGAAGATGGCGTAAAAGTTGATTCAGTAAAACCAACTGAGCAGAGACGGTCTTCTGTACACTCGAAGTCCGCGTCCGCAGATGAAAGTGCTGGAAGTGGAAATGAAAGTGCAGGAGATGACGAGGATTACACAGAAGATGATCCGAATAGGTGAGTGGTTCTGCAGCTAGTTATGTTAGTGTTACTTATAACGTAGTTTTTGGTTTTTTTAGGCTTTGGTGCATTTGTCAGCAACCGCATAACAATCGTTTTATGATATGCTGCGACACATGTGAGGAATGGTTTCACGGCAAATGTGTGAATGTAACTAAGGCCCAGGGAAAAGCCATGGAGTTAAAGAATATGACATGGGTGTGCCCACCTTGTCGTAAAAATGCTACAGAAAAGCATAAGCGGGAAGCTGCGGAAGCTCGTAACAATTCCAGGCGTCGCAGTGAGACTGTGCAAGTGCCTGCACCCATCTCACCTTCGAAGTCAAGAACAGCTTCGAATCCGAAATCAGGAACAGCTTCAAATCCAAAATCAGGGACAGCTTCAAACCCGAAATCAGGAACAGCTTCCAACCCGAAATCAGGAACAACTTCAAATCCAAAACCAAGTACCTCGGCGGGACGTCTTAGCAAATCCGCTGTTGCCCAACAGGCTGAAGCCGCTGCAGCTGCTAATGCCGCTAAATCTGCAGCAACTCCAGCCAAGATAGCTGCTCAGTCCCCAATATCAACAAAGCGGTTAAATGTTCGAAGAAGCGACTCTCACACAGATAAGGATAAGACCCAAGATGGTATTTTAATAGTAATAAATTCATGCGTAGTGTCTGAATTGAATAATGTTCAGTGATTTTTGATTGCAGTTATTGGTTGTGTAATTTGTGGTAAACCGACTCGAAAAGATTCCGCTTACTGCAGTGATACGTGCGTAACAAAGTTCTCAGATAACGTGAAGTCGGATGCTGCTGAAAAAGATAAGCCGGGAACTCCACCATCGACCCCTACTTCAGCACAATCCAAGTTAAAGGTAATGTAATAGCACTTTGCGTAGATTAAGTTTTCCTCAGATGCCTATATAATCATGATATTGATACTTAATTTTCCTTTAGCGCTCCAACTCTGTTAAAGGAGATGGGAAACCAGTGGAGCCAATTTTCGCGTTTCATGTCATTACGCCCGGATCTTCAAAGTCGACAGAAATTGTGCCACCAAAACCAAAAGAACTTACTGCTTCTCAGCTCCTAAAAGCACAAAGAGAAGCTAGTACTGGTCATCCGGCATCACCTACTAAATCGTCACCTACGACTGTGTCTTCGACTACAGGAAGTCAGGGTGGAACAGCTGCTGCTGCTGGAAAGAAACCTGTTCCAGCAGATGGAAAGAGTTCAGCGAAACTCTCCACAAAAGCTAGCAAAGATCCTCCAGCGAGTGGTGAGTCGCGAGTTAGAAATTTTTCTAGTTTATAATCTTCAGATAAAACGTATTCGTGACTTTGATTACATTTGTTCTTCGTGTAGATGACAAGGATAAGCGAGCAAAGGACAAAGAAAAGGAAATCTCAGCTAACAGACCAAGGACAAGAACAACTTCAGAAAGCAGAAATAAGTCTAATACGTCTACTCGGCAGAGTGAACGGGATGTACCCAAGAAAGATAAAGATTCGCATAGGGACAGAGATGGCCAAGCAAATGAAAAATTACACAAGGAAAACATGAAAAAAGGTCTTCGGGAGCTATTAAAAACTCGCATGAAAGAGATGTCCGAAGAAGAACAGGCGAAAATCAATGAGAGTTCAAACACTCCAGAAGCACTTGCGGAAAAAATCGCTGATGAATTATGTCGAAGTCTTGGTGGCGCTTCCAATCCTAAATGCAAAGCAAAATACAGAAGTATTTACTTTAATCTGAAGTAAGTTTTGTGGTAATATTAAATACATGGTGCAGCTGTGTTTGTGTGCTGTTTTCATTCTGGTTTTTCATTTTGGTTTTAAAGGGATAGCAAAAATTGCATATACCAAGAAATCCTGCACGGAAACCTGAAGCCTAAAGCTCTAGTGAAAATGGAACCTCATGAATTAGCTTCTGCAGAGCTTGCAGAGTGGCGGAAGAAAGAATCTCAGAAAGAATTGGAAGCTATCAAGAAGGCAGAGGTCGACAAATATGCGGAGGCCAAAAAAATTGAAATGTTGGAGAAAGGATACGATGTGTCAAAAGCCGCCGAAGAAACCAGGTCGTTAGATATCAGTGATATCATCGAAACAAATGAAAAGATTCCTAATGCAGCTGCTGAGGGCGAAGAATCTGTTGATAAAACTAAAGTAGCCAGCACAGAAAAGGATCGACATAAATCTTCAAGTTCTAGAAATCACTCGAGACACGACAAGGACAAGCGATCATCTAGTAGTGGATTAACGGAAAGTAAATCAAAAGATAAGCATTCTTCAGAACGGCGACGGTCCGAACGGCATAAAGATAGAGAAACCTCGACTAGTACCAAAGAAACTAAGGATCGCCACTCGTCTACCACAAGTTCAAAAGACAGAGATAAGGAACAACCGTCATCGTCTACCAAGGTGAAGCATTCAGATAGAAAAAGTATTAGTGAAAAAGACAAGAAAGATAGATTTTTAAAGAGCAAGGTTTGTTGTCGGTTCTTTTTTTATAAATTATTAACCAAAATATCTTATTGGGTTTTGCTTTTCGGTTCTCCGATTTTACTCTCACTGCTTTGTGGTATTGAAGTATGGTGAGGGAAAATGTATGATTCATATAAGTGACAAAATCATGTTTACTGTAGGAATCAAGCTCTAAAAATAAGGATTCCACACCAAGCCCTATAGAGACTATAGAAAACAGAAAACAAGAGGAAGTTTCCTCCAATTCAAGCAGTCCTGAAGAAACAGTAAGCTCAGACCTTCCTCCACAGATTGACACAAAAGAAGGTAAAAGTTTCTTGCTCTTCTATGAGGATGGGATTTACAAAATTACTATAATGTGATTTCATCCTTTACTTGAGGATGAAATGTTGGAAGTTACGTAACATCATTGTCTATTTTGCTCTTGTAGAGGAGTCTCTTCGTCATTCAACAGATTCAGAACAAGAAATGCCGTCCTCGACGATTAAAACACCTGATTACTCTGATGAAGCCGTACAAGCTAAGAAAGATGCGGATTCAAAATATTTGTTTCAGACTAAAATTGTGATGCCGGAGTTGGGTGGATTTAATGCATCAGCTCATGCTGTTTCTCATTTCGCCACCGAAGGGATAATATTTCCTGAAAGTCCTGTACCTATAGTTGGGCGCATAGCCCCAGAAACAGTTTGGGACTACATTAACAAAATGAAGAAATCCAAAGTAATTGTAGTTTACTTTCACTACTTCATTTACAAGATATCCTGATTTGAAAATTAATGTTGAAACTATTCTTTTCTGTAGGAAGTAATTGTGCTTCGACTTTCCCCTGCCACTCCGGCTGATTCTGAAGGCTACATGACATTTTTTTCGTACTTTTCATCCCGTGGACGGCTTGGTGTAATCGGAGGACTAATGCAGCCTCTGAAAGATGTTTATTTAATTCCACTTGATAAACATGTTCCTGTCAATCGGTCACTTCTTCCATTTAGGGGTCCGGGCTTACCGAAAGAAAGAACGCATTGCTTACTTTGCGTGGTTACTAGACATATTCAAAGTGACATCCCCGTCGGTTTGGGTTCAGGATTGAAACGAAAAGCCATTGTGTCTGAGCAAAACAACAAAAAGAAAGTTAAATTTGGTGCTGAGAAGGTATGGGATTCTTTAATTCAGCGATATTGTTTTCTGATATTGTGACTGAGTGAGTAGAAGTAAAGTAATTATTTACTGTCTGTGATAGAAGGCAAAGAGTTCTCTACCAAGCAAATCAACCGTACCATCGGATTTACCGATTCCGAAGCCAAGAGAAGAAAATCAAGAAGACGACGACACTCCGTACACTCCCTGGGAAGAAGAGGAAGATGAAGGTAAAGACATCGATCTGAAAAGTACCTCAGAGGCATCAGCATCAACTGAAATAATACCGGATGTTGTACCAAATGTTCCCGCGCCTTTATCAACCGATGTGCAACGACAGCTTCAAGAACTGGAAGCCAAGATTGCGAAGGAAACTCAAGACATTGAGAAGATCACGGGAGCTTTAGCAGGTCGATCTTCTACTTCGGGCATTCCAGGGTTAGATGGAGAATTTCCTGAGGATGAGTCTGCACTAGAAGAAAATACGTCTACCTCTATATTTCTACAACCTGAATCAAGCGATAAGCCGATGAACTCAGCGTTGCCCAGCTCCAGTTCTTCAATTCCAGAAGTTTTTTCCAGGGATGTTGATGATCGTAAGTCTCTAGTATCAGCAAGCATGGAAGGTGTTACTCATGGTGAAGACATAGAACTTCTAGATGCCTCAGCTAAGGTTGGATACACATGATTCACAATTTAATAAAATAGTTAGTTTTAAGAGTTTCAAACATAAATTTGCGCAGCGTGCAAAAGTTATATTAAGTATTAACGAAATATATGCATATTTTAGAACCAAAAGAAGACAATGTCACCAAACATTACTGGTGAGGACTCGGAAGAAGCTTACTCTCCGTCTGGTATGCAGTTTTCGGACGAAGAAACAGCAGGAATGGAGTCTAGTAAATCATCTAGTGAAACATACGCCTCGATAACCAAAGATGAATCCAGGCATCTTCAAGATCCAATCGTGTCAGCTGAAGCTAAACAAGACGACCGTCATAGTGCAATTTCAATCAAACCACCCCTCACTGAACCTGACCCTATTAAGATCGTGATGAAGAAACCAAACCAATTAGCAGTAGTTAATTCATCAGTACCCGTGACTAGTGCTACGATAAGTGATGATGTTTTTGATCTTGTTGATGATTTGGAGCCCCCACCTCCGGGTGAACCAGTTACATCCAGATCTCCCAGTGCCTCAGTTGCTAATGTAGCAATGAAATCGCTGCCTCCATTATCCAAAAAGACCAGCGCACTGAATGATGATGACGAATCAGGTGTATTTGCTCCGAAGACGTCTACACTTCAAACGTCAGCCTCGAAAAGCAGTTTGGGATTTAAGTCGATGAAGATAAACATTAATTTGACAACAAAACAGCTACCATCGGATGAAAAAAAAGCCGAACCAAGTGCTCCTGCTGCTTCAGTCCCTGTGGACACGACGAAGGCAATCACTGTTCCGAATCCTTTAAGTGCAAAGCCCTCATTTTCATTCGGGAACCCGCAAAACCCTCCGATTTCGATTCCAGTACATCTTCCACCTCCTACTTTACAGTCAATTCCACCAATGGGGCATCTACATAATCCACCAAAAATTCAAGTACCACCACCAAGTTTGATGCAATCCCATCCTATGATTCCAGTGCACATTCCACCTCCAGCACTTACTTCATCCAACTCTACTGTGCCATCTTCATCGTCAGTTGTAATAAATCTCAATATTCCTCCACCTCCGTTAGCTCAAATAAGAGGTGCTTCGTTGCAGCCGATTGGACAAGGTCAAGCTATAAATTTCCCCCCAAGACCTCCAGGATACCCGAATACTGTTCCCACTTTCCCGAATATGATTCCGGGTGTGAATTCTATGCGGCCCAATTTCCCTCTGTTCAACAATGCGAATGATAGTGGCAACTCAGCTCCTGGCTCCGCCGACGTGTCGGATGATTTATCTAGCAGACGAGCAATGGAAAGTAGTGACGCTGCGAGTGAAGGAGATAGAGTTACAAGAGTTAATTTAGACAGAGATTCAGGCCGTCGTGAAACTAGAGGTAGAAACAACAATCAAGGAGGTCGAGATTTTCGAGGTAGAACTACTGGATATGGCAGGCGGACATTTGACAGAAGACGGGTACGATCTCGATCTAGAAGCTCCGATCGAAATCGCTCCAGGTAAAACTCATCTCTTATGCCTTATTGGTATATATAGTGTGTGAAGTATTCTTCCTACTTATTACATTTGTTTGTCATTCCTGGAGTAGAAGTAGAAGCCGTTCTAGATCCCGTGATCGTCGACACAGAAGACGACAGAGTAAGTCGCGATCTAAGTCACCTCTATCTCGGCGTTGGGAAGCAAGAAATCGGTTAGTTTAACTTAATAAATTGCAATTTATAAAAAAACCTCAATAGAATCAACAATCAAGGAAATCATAAGTAAATTGGAAGTATATTATATAGATCTAGATCGCGATCTGCTGGTAGACGAACACGTCGTCGAAGCCGTAGTAGGAGTCCTACCCCTCCAAGAAGGTTCAGAGACCGGGTTGCACGAAGCCCTCGTCGTAACGCAAGAAGATCCAAATCCAAGTCAAAGTCTCCCAGTACCCCTTCAAAATCCAGCAAAGCAATCGAAGAAAACTCCCCTGCCCCGGTTGCAGATGATGATTGGGAAGCTCCATCTCCGTTGCGTGTAGCAGGGGAAAAGGCCCTTGAGAAAGAAACAAAAGTCGACGACTAAATACCCTATTAAGTAGCAAGGAGCTGTGACGGCAAAAAGTGCGTTCTCTAATCGAAAACCTTGTCCTCGATTGTCGTCAAATACCAAGAACATGATATTATGAGCAAAATGAAGATTAAGTGCTGGTGATTGCGATTTATTTCTCAGTTAAATGTATTAAAGTATGTTTTTATAATTGTTAGGATTTATACGATGAGAATAATAGAAATCACTATTACAACCACAGTTGCATTTTTGCGTAGGACAGTTAAATAACAAGCATGTCATTAAGTCCTGAAGTCTTGAAGCATCAGGATAAACTTGCATGATATTTTTAGCAGGAGAAATTGTAAGCTGCACGTCATCTTCTGTTAGTGTGTTAGTCCTACTTTAGTACTATTTAAATTAACTGCGGCTTCTTGAGTTATTTTGTAACTGAAGTTTTATTAATGGTGAAGTATCATTGCAGTAGGTCTTCTCAAGTCTAGTCATTGTTGTTGAAATCTACTCTAAAAATGCAAATGATGATGTGTGACTAAACAATTCATCGTAAATTACCGAAGATGATCTTCTTTGCAATGCTAATATCACTTAAAATTGAACGATTTACCTTCGGTTTTCTCTTAATGAAGAAATTGTTTTTATATTTAGAGTAGATTTGTAGATTATGTTGAAACCTCCTAGTTAAAGTAGATTTATTGTCACTTTGTTGATTGTGTGGAATAATTATGTCAATATATACACGACTCTCCTACAACCTCTGATATATGCAAAACAAGGACGACAAGTGTGAATACTTTAGAGAACTCACCTTTGTGAAGTTGGAGATGTATATTTTTTAATTAGAACAGTAGAAACATTACATAATTATTGCATGCGTACATTTCACATTATCTTCATAAAGAAGTAAGTACTGACTGAGCAGTACATAGCACGCAGGATGAATTCCCATCAGAATTTTTCAAATCGCACAGTCAGTACCGTCGATGTAAATAACCACAGCTCATATTGAACGAGAACTAACGGAAGTACGAAACTATCAAGCTATGCAAGTCGAAACGATTTCGGTTATATTGATAAGCCTACCACCGATAAGTAGTGAAGCGTAGTTAACTATCTTAGCACGAGTCTTAAGATTAAAACTTCTATCTAATAAAGAAAGATATAAAAGTTCAACAAGTAATTTTGTGCAGTATAAATCAGCTTTAATTACCACTTTTCACTAAATTCGTAGTCAGTGAGAGACTGACGGATGGATCCCTTGTTCCTCTATTGTCATAACCAAGGATCATCGATATTTAGCATGTAATTCATGACGAGTTTGTTGATGTTAGATTGAATTCTAATTACGTATTCTTACCCACCTATATACATCCATTACTATAAATAATGGGAGATGAGACTCGGTAAATAAGACAACCAGCCGTTCCTCTTTTCAGACGCCTCGAGGATTTTACTTTTAATTCACTGAAACACGACTCAGAGATAACAACAGAGATAAAGAAGAGGGAAGAAGCAGGGGCCCATTCGGCACTTGTGCATTAGGCCAGTCCAGCAAGACAGAGAGTCTTACCGACCAATTTGAATTTCAAAACTCTTATAAAGAATTTTCTGAAACAAAACTTTCAGTGTGGTGTTGCAGGAATCAGAGCGTTAGACTCGATTATGACATTTCTGTATTAGACCGAGCAAGACAGATCTATGCCTTGTTTCATGAATTGGAGCAGAAGCGAGTTTTGCTATTTTTGGTATTTCTGAATGAGGCCTAGTAAGACGAGTATGTCTTACCGACCAAATTCACAATCTCGTCCGAATATCGGAGTGTTTCGAAAATTGCATTCCTGTTCCTCGTACCTATCGCTTAATTTGTTCGCAATAGCTTGCATGTAATGCAATATTGATATCGCAGAGCTAAAAATAGATCTTCTTCTTGGTATCCTCAGTGCAAAATGTTTCTTATTGGCCTTGAATGATAAGATAAACAATTCCAGAAATCCTCTGTCATGCTTCTTTTCCTTACCTGTCAGAATGTCACATATTTTAGGAGAGGAAAGGAAATTCCGTTGCTGAACATCCTAGTTCCGTGAAAGTGACTAACTTGGTGGCGTGTCCTTATCTAAGTAATTTGCAAATGCAATTTGTAAAATTCGTACAATGTTTTGATACCTCCTGCAATAAACTTTTTCAGGACTTTAGAGTGTCAGTTTTAATATCCCGTCAATTGTTCTGGACATTCTGGTGTATTAATTACGATGCGAGTTCTGCTGTGGCTGAAGGCAATCTTCTTGATTCCAACGATTCTCAAACCAGCTTTAGGAATTTACTACTACGATGGTGAGACCGATTACTTCTTCTGATCCTTATTTATCTCAATTATTGATTCCCAAATTGACAACTCAACTCAATTTTAAAATGGCAACTTACAGGAAACGTCTTAGTAGAGAGCAAAAGTTTCTGTCCAAGCTTGCACTATGATGAGTTATCGTCACCTCTTTGGACTGAAAATAAAATAATCATTTTAAATATGCAGCCTCCCCTTTCATCTTATCATTCCAGATTTGTATGCGAGTTTCCACCTCTAAATCTAAACGATTCTGCTTCCAGAAAGTTAAACCGAAGTGTTGTTGGTTTGTTAACAAGTTTCATATTACCATTTCCACAATACGTAGGTATCAAATGGGATAATTTGGATTATGAACCATGCAGCGAGTTCATTCAGGTATTGTCTCAAACAAGCTTGAGAATGGTGATTAGGATAACGGGTAAAACGTCTTTATTATTGAAAGTTTCGGCATAAGTATGAAGACGATCGTGATCCAGTTCCTCTGTGCAAAGCGACAGGACCATTCTACTTTAATACCTCTAAAACTTTACGAAATCAAATCGAGATTAAATATCCAGGTCCTTGGAGTTCCGTTACAAAGGCAGGTCGTATTACTGCATACCTTGTCTTCAAAGTAGCCTCTGGTAATTCAACCTTCAACAATCAACTGGGTAATCAGAAAATTAAAACAACCTGTGCTTCGTCAGTTTCAGGTTGTGAATACAGAATTCAAAGCTACAGCTTGTTCTCTTCCTGTGACCCCAACGATACTTCTAGACGCAGACATTCCTTTTGCAGATCAGTGGCCTGTAGCTTATCCGTGGAGGTACTGAAGGAATTCGTTATCAAGGTAAAGCAATGAGATTTAAAGGCTCAATTATGCCATAGTTTTCAGATTGTGTGATATATTCCTCCAGTTGCACCCAGTATATCTTCCTCCAGTGACAGAAGTGTATACGAAAACGACGACGTACACGACAACTTCCAGAAGAAGTTCGGATAATAACGGTCGTTCGATAGGAGCCTTATTGGTATTTGCCTTAATTACAGGTGTATTGAGGTGTTGCTCGGCATTATATAAGTGAGGGATAAAATTTTCATACAATTGGCCACTTCCTCCAAAACAATAAATGCCCTGATTTCGATTTCTGATTGTTCCACCGCCAGGGTTGGTGGTACATCCGCAGAGTCAAGAGACGATGAAACAGCTTCATCAAGTCATATCAATAACAATATTCTACCTTTATCCACAACTGGTCTGGAACATAATACACCATTGCCTTCAATTTCAATTAATTCTGCAACAGAACTGACCCGGTTGGCCGTGCAAACTCTAACTGCACCTCGGGCAATACCAGAAGAATTCATGCCAGAAAGCGACTTCAATGAACTTGACCTTACACCTGTACAAGTTCTGATTGCAGCAGCATTGCCAGCAGCGATTGCAGGAGATATCACTGCAAATTATGCAACGGAAACAGTATCAGGTAATGCAAAAGACTACAAACTAGTGTATAAATAGCATAGACGATGGTAAAAAATAAGTTTGGTATTTGCAGAAGTTCCTGACCCTGCAGATACTGAAATTCAAGTACAGAACGAAGACACTCCCCCAGACTATGAATCGCTAAATCTGAAAACTATGTCAGATATGACTCTGCCAACTTATACAGAAGCAACGCGGGTCCCATTCACGGATAAATAGTTTCTTGTGAACAAAATGTTTGAATATTATGTATTTTCTTTATTAGACGCTTCCTCGCAAAAGAACAGTTCTAAGATAAAATGTATTACCATAAAAATAATTAAAATAATAATTATGGAATTTGGTTTATGTTCTACTACCACATACTGTAAATTCTCACTGGGTTGATTGTATCAGATATCTATATCAGATTTCACTGAATAAAGTTGTAAGGCTACACAGACTGTTGGAGACCGAGACAAGAACCACGAGCTCGCTTTTGTATAAATATTACCCTTAGTAATTAATCAATTAATTTGCTTGCATAGTGGTGGTCACAGACAGGGCATGCTAAACTGGCGATTTCCTACATTGGAAGTAACAAAGAATTCAACGAATGGTCTTTTATGTCTTCGCATCAAAAATAAGAACTTGAAGCTTATCTACAATTCAGCTTATTATATAGTTTCTCGAATGAATTTTGTGTAAGTATACTTTAGCACACTCGAATAGCAAAAAGCGATGTATCATCAGACTAGTATTTCCAATTTCAATAATATTAATAATTATATAGTAGTTAGTGGTGAGTAATGTAGCCTTCGCGTTTTCACAGTACTCCAGCTTTACTTGGTCAGTGCAAACAGTGACTTCCTGATTTCCATATTAACGTCTTGAGTGTTGGGCTTATCTTCTAGTACCCAAGTTTCATCAGTTGTCTCCAACTTTTCTCTGCAAATTGGACAAGTCTTGTGATTCACATTCCACTGCTCGATGCAGGCCAAACAATAACTGTGAGCGCAAGGGAGGCTGACTTGAGGTTTGGATTCCATACAAATGCAGCACTCCTCTTGGCTAGAAGCCGTCGGGGATTCCAATTCATCTAAAATCAGCGATGCACTCATGTTAAACACAGGTTTCTTTCGAATGGCAGCAGGTGTGACTTCAGCTGACGACTCAGCCCCATTGAGATCTTCACCACCAACGCCAACTTCAGCAGACGCTTGTGAAAAGTCCAAGAATTTGCTGGATCCCCCAGCTGCCTCGTGACCTTCGTCACCTTCATCATCACCCATAGTACCTTGCATCTGTGACATCGTATTGTACACTTGAAGAAATTGCTTTAAATTCAAGTCTCTGTAGCGCTCTACAAAGCGAGTTGCAGGATTAGTCTTCATGCATCGAACACGAACAAGTCCTTTCCAAAGAACAGCAGGTGCTTCGTTTCCATCTTTCAGTTCGAATACCAACTGCTTTCCGTTGCAGTCTACAAATCTACTGGATAAGTCGTTCAGCTCTTTGATTTTTGACTGCAGCTCGTCGTACGTCAAAGTTGTTAGTTGACGGAGAGTCATGGAATGCTTCCGGATTTGCTCGTGGAGAAAGTCGAATTCGTTGGAAAGGCGCTCCCTTCCTGTTTGGATTTCGAGACTTGTGGACTGTCCCATCTTTGTAAGGTTTATATTCTTCAGAAACTGCTTCTTTATTGTCGCTAAAAAGAAAAATTATTAGGTGAAGTTATGTTTTACGGGAACTGATTATTTTTTGAAGTTTCAGAGTGAAATAATATTAGTTACCAGTGAAAGGATGATATTAAATGGAGAGAGACCTGATGAATTTGAATAGCCTCGTTCAGTTTTAAACTAATTATTTCCTAGTGTGGAGTAATTAATGTTTTTCTTAGTAATCGATAACTTGAAGTACGTAAATGATTGCACAGTATGTACGTACAGGTTTGAGGTAAAGTAAACAAAACATGCGAGCTATTACCTACTCTACGTGTGCGACACAGGGGCTCCTAACATGAATGTCCCGTCATTTTTATTATACCTAATAATGGACATTCTGCAAGTTTGTTTTTATGACTTTTTATTGAAATATTTCACGAATTGCTGAGCACCTGAGATTGTAAAAATAACGATTCCAAGCATCGTAACCCAACTTCCTTCGCACTTTCCCACATCTACTCTTTAGAGGAAATCCACGTAGCGTAAAGGGAGACGAAAAACACGTAGCATGAGATTGTCTATGTTAGAAATGCTGGGATTTTGGGAATGGATGGTTTGATGATAGAAGGTAGGACCCATGTTTGTGTAACAGTGCACATCTTCGCATTTATGGAGATCATGAAAGATCTACAGCGCAACATACACGCCTATGACTATGTGATTGGAAATGATTACTTAACTGATAAAATTGTTATGGTAGATTCAGGATCACTTTATGTCTTTTAATCATTTTGGAATCCTTACTAATTACTTTACTAATAATTGATTAGGAAGCACAATCTCAATTTGGTATTAATGATCTTATCTACGGATAGATTTCAAAGCTGCACTTACTGAAACAACACTGGAATTTATTTATCGAAGACAAACACACTATTTATGTGTATTTTGATAAATGCTTTGGACTTTTAAAATTATCAACATGTAAGTTGAAGCTGAGACAAAATTGGAATATAAAATGCGATGATTCTATTGTAATAAACATTTCTAAATTTAATAGTATAAACTTCATTTTAAGATTTTCGAGCAGACCTCCCATTCGTCGTTGTATTATAGTTACAGTACAGGAGTACAGTTACCATTTAAAAATTTTAAATTTTCTGACTATAACATGATTTGTTTGTAACTAGTTATTCAATATACTCCACAGATATAGCAATGAAGTACTGATCTATAAAATCAACCTAGTCATTAAAACACAAACGACGAACAAGGACAAATCAGTAACAACACAGTTGCCCAACTTAAAGATAGTCTTAAGGCGTTGCAGATTCTTTTCTTTGAGTCCCATCAAGGCCAACAAAAGGACAAGGACGCTGGAAGGAGCTTCATTTTCAGGCAATCCGTTGATTCCGAGCACTGCCAATTCCCACGAGAAGAATGTGACGAACAAATACTTGTCACTGAAGAGGGACAACATCACACCCAAAAGACACAAGCAAACACGACAGAACCAAAAAGGCAACTTGGGATGAATGGTACTGCCGTCAGGTAGAGGTTCCTGGAATCCTCGAGGAGATTTAACTTCTCGCCTTATCTCTTCTCTGGGAGGATGAGGAGGTTCAGCAAGGTCGTCATCTTTCTTCGACGCTCCTACACCACTCGCTCTGAGCGCAGCTTCCACAGGCTCCTTCCCTCCGACAGGTTTCGAAGGTCCTTCTCCCGCAGTATCTTTCCTTTTTCTTATGAAAGTAACCCCAGCCTCTTCCGTCTCCTCCATAGTTTCTTCAGAACCGGAAACAATATTCCAACCCTTCAGAACTCCGTCGCCTTCTTCGTCCGGCGATGACGACGACGAATCTTTACTCAGTTCTGCGCATTCTACACAATAATACAGAAAGTAATTTGCTTATGGCCCTCATAAAAAATTAGAACAGGTCAACTATGATACATAAAAGTAACAATCAATCTTACTTATGGAGGCTCCAGAAGCTCCAAGAATTCTGTCCAGTCGCGACCCTTGATTAGCCAAGATCTTCTGGCGTCGTCGTTGTCTCAGCTTTTCAGCTTCTGACATAACTTCTTCTCCTTCCATCTTCGCAGAGTAAGTAGCAGGAGGAATGCCCGTTTAATTATTCTCTTAAATAATTGCACACACTATATAGATTTTAGCACTGATTTTTATTATGTTCTGCTGCAGGTGAGGAAGTGAGGATGATGCAGGCAGAGATGCAAAATAAGAACCAACACAAACTCACCATGTGTAGCCGCAGCAGCAGAAGGCAGCTCAGCAATAAACACAGCGGCAGTGTTGGTGAGTTGGTTGAATGTTGGATATTCTCTCTTTGCTCTCTCTGGTTCCTCTCTTGTTTGTTGACACTAGAAGGATGCAAAAATTGGATCAGACTGACAGATGAACTACAATTAATCGAAGATTTACTGTAACAGCAACCGGGGCTGAGTGATTTGTTGGTGTGTGGGGGGTTTGCTGGGGGCGGTGGTCCGTATGGAGTTTGACAGTCCAGAAGTGGCGAAGGAATTCCCAGGCCTTTACAGGAGTGACGGAGCTAAGGACATGATGAGTGACCCTGTTGAATGTAAGTTTGCTAAAAGTCCGAAAAATCACGGATTTGCAATAATGTGTATTTGACTGGGATTTTTAAGATGATGAAGATGACAAAAAGAAAAAGAAGGATAAAAAAGACTCAAAAAAGGATAAGGGATATGCTGCCTTGGCTGGAGAAAGTTCTCCAGAGGAAGATGATACTGCCGGTGACCCGAAGTAAGTTGAGAGCTGTGTCTATTCATTAGTTTCGGATTTTTGTATTCGTGGGATTAATATACTGCGTTATGTGATAGAAGCCCAGGAAAGAAGAAACTGAAGGCGTTTAAGTTGTCGGGAAAGAAAAAGGACAAGGATAAAGACAAGGATGGAAAGAAGTCAGAGAAAAAGACAGAGAAGTCCAGGAAGTTCTCGGATTTTGTGGCAGATAGGAAGTCAGCTGATAAGGAATTGGTGAACACAGCGTCAGTAAGGATGCCTTTCAGTGCTGAGAGACATCGAGACTACAGTGCACATCGTTCTAGCGTTCCGTCAGTTTTTATGCCGTCTATGATGGGGACTCCAAAAAGCAATTCAGAGAAAACCAAAGGTGATGGAAGTGGAGAGAGTACTTCTGAGAAATCAGCGGTATCAGCGTTGAATGCATTTTTGAACGCCCCAGCCCCGCTGTTCTTATCCAAGAAAAAGGACAAAGATAAAGATAAAGAAAATGGAAAGAAGGAGAAGGAACTAAAGAAAGATAAAGAAAGGAAGAAGGACAAAGAGCCTAAGAAGGATAAGGAAATGAAGGATAGCAAGAAAGAAAAGAAGGAAAAATCAAAAGATACTCCAAGCAGTAGTGTAGCGAAGGTGAAGCTGAAGTTAATGCGGTCTAAAAACTCCTTGGAAGATCCTCAGTAAGAGCAGGTCATTGTATTTTAGTCAATCGTAATCACTCGGTTGGATAATCATTAATTTTTTATTCATTGTCTGTTTAGTTCTGGTGGAGATCTACACGACACCGTGTCACACCAATTTCCTGACGATCCTGAATCCCTATCAAAAGAAATTAAGAAATATGAACAGTTACTGGAACAAACTCACACCCAGATTAAATCGAGTAAAAAGGTTAGCAAGAAACAGGAGGAGCAGCTGTGGGAGCTTCAGCGGACTTTAACGCAGCTTAAGGTGAGTCTTACAAGGATTTGATGTGAATCATTTAGTTATTAAATGAGCATGGGCTTATACAATTTTTTATTTTACAGAGAAAACTGCGATCGATTAATGCTTTATCATCCGCATCTATGAACATAACCCTCCATCACCAACAACCGTCAGCCTCACTAGCGTCTAGCAGTGCTCTCAAAAGTATGACCATGACTGAAAATGTTTCTTCCAACACTATACCTCCTCCTCCAGTTACTAAACCATTGAAGGAGGATAAGATAGATTCAAACAGTTCAGCATCGCAGTCGAGTAAATCTCAAGCGGCACGATATAAGAATTCTGGAGATGATATTCAATTGGATTTTACTTTGAAAAGTCCAGATGTTATACAAGAGCCATTTCAGTTTCCTGTGGAGCTAGAGACAAGTGTGTCAGTTGAAACTAACTCCAGTTTCGACGAAACTATCGTGTCGGATTCTATTCGTACTTCTGAGTCCGTTCAAATTGGACATGTTATTGTACCTCAAGATGGTGAGATCGTGAATGAAGAGGCAATAGTACTTTCTAGAGAGGCTTCCATCGACAGGCCTATTAAGCAGCTTGTACAACGATCGCTAGATTTTAACGATTCACATGACTTTAGTAATGACGAATTAGAGAATGATCAAATGAATGATGGACTCGAAGAGACTAAGCCCAAATCACCACTGCAAGAAGAAACATTAAATGAGTCAATTGAAGTTCATCCCTTGAAACAGGATTCTACAGTGGGGCTTGAACGAGAAAGAATGGAAGTGAAAGTTTTGGTTCACAATGAAAGCCGCGATGACAGTTCATTCGGTACTGCTTCTGATGATGAAGACCATGAAGAACCTGAAGCAACTTCTTTATGCGGGTATGTTATTCAGCCTCTTCTCATATGGTGGGTATGAAATGGTTTCTAAACTGAAAACCGATATTGAATACTTGCTCAAATAGAGCCGAGGAGAACATCGGAAACGTTGTGGATGACGCCAATGCGATGATAGGATCAATGCATGAAGAGTTGGAAGCTGCTGCAGTTGTGTTTGGTCAACGAAAGTTCTCCGTGGAGGGTTCACACGAACCGCATCTCTCAGCTTTTCAGAAAGTGGGTCGAAATATTCCTCGCCAGATGTCAACGAAAGTGTCCAAGTCAGAACCGACATTTGGAGATCAAGATCAAAACGATTCTTCAGATACTGAATTGATTAGAGATGACGAGGGATTTGAGGAGTTTTCAGAGGACCTTATACCGGAACTGATGGCATTGCCAATTTTTGGAACCGATGAGTACATACTTTATGAAAATCAGCAACTACAAATTTTCAATGAGCAACTTAGGAATGAAATCCTGAAAGAAGAATTGGAGGTGAAAGAACTTAGCGATGAAGCAGAGCGACTTAAAGAAAATCGGTATTGCACTGTGCAGTTTAACTTACATTCGCAATCAGAAAGCCTAATAATATTGTAAACTGAAAGATCTTTCGAATTTTTTAGCCCCAAAACTCTGCCGGAACTACAGAATTTGGACATGGAGCAGCTTATTAAAGTTTGGCAGGTGACAAAGGCTGAAAACGAGGCACTTCATGACAATGTCAACAAGCTGAAAGAAATGGTTGTGATAAGCAGACTAGAGGAATTTAAGTTGGAAACTAGAGTTCGTTACTTAGAAGACAAAGTTGTACCAGTATCCCCTATTACAACAACCACTCCACTGCAACCCGAAACCTAACTATGATTGCGAACTTAAATCCATAAAAAGTTCTTTACTAATATGAATTGACATGGTTGTAACAATGATCTGTGCTTTTATAGTTTCAAGTATCTCCTGAGTTTCAAATTTTATTTAACTCGTTCGAAAATTTAATTTATTTATAACAGTCGAATAAAGACATTTCATTAAGTGATTGTAATACGATTATAAACATTTTAAGACTTTAAATATCAGTTGTGATTGCGAATCAATGCGACTGAATGCAAGTTGTGACTGGTACTGGTATTTATATTGCATTGGATTCGAAAAGCTGCAGAATCTTGCATTTTGTAGATGCTTTTCTCACGATGAATTGAAATATGCGCTATAGTATAATTTAGTACTCGACCACTCGTACAAGCACAACAGGCACAATGTAATTAATAACTCAAAATATGAATGCAGTCCATCATACAACGCTTGCACTATATAGAAAAAAATTATAGTACCATTAACATTGTATTGAAGCTCTCATATAAAGTTGTGTAGTAACGTAGTAAGTAATGATATTTCGACTCATTAGATTAAACTTCAATGTTCAAACTAAGAGTTAATTCAAACAAAACACATATCAAACTAACACGCTTAGACGGAAAAACCCATCGTAGTCTAGTTTATAATAATAAGTATGGCATAAAGAGAGCTGTATAACATAACGGAATGATAAAGACCAGAAACGTGTAGAAGTAATTAAGTAGTCTTAAAAATCAGAATGGTCCATCTTTCCGAATAGAGATGAGTTCATCTCTTTGACCATATGACTGTACAGAAAAGTCGGCATAATCGTGACATTCAGAGCAGTTCCTTCAATGCTTTGGATAACTTTGGTAATATCCTTATCCTTCAACCCAATCACATTTTTTCCATTAATTTCCAACAAATTGTGATCTGTTAGGAGTCCATTTCTCGCGGCAGATGAATCTTTCACGATGTTGATGATCTTTCCATCTCGAAATTGGAAACCAATGTGACCCAAAGAATCTCGGACAAGTGTTACACTTCGCTCAAAAGGTCTACAGAAAATGCTATCCATTAATAGATGTCTACAATTATGATGAAGTGACAACCATATTAATCCATACCTGTCTCGCACAGCCAGGTCAAAAGTTTCCCCAGCATTTTTCTTCTTAAAGATAGTGTGCACTTTGTCAACTGACATTCCAGCCATGTCAACTCCATCGATTTGAAGAATCTGATCTCCAAATCGCAATCCAGAGCGAGCTGCTGGGGTTCCATCCATTACCAAGCACACAAATACTCCTGTATTCATAGCCCGTACCTAATAATAATGAAAAATGTATCAATTACTAGCATAGCAAAAACATATTCGAAATACTGTGTTAAAAATAAAGTTCATATTTAACCCGAATTCCAACTCTTCCGGATGCATCTTTGGTAAGAATAACCCGTCGAACTCCATGAGTCACCATCGACTTAACTAAAGCAGTATTGGATCCCGAAATTGGAGCAACTACAGCCATTCCCACATTATTTTTTTGGACCACTGAAGAAAAATAAAAGACTAAGATCCAAAATCCAACAGCAATAACTTTCTCGTGACAAGATCCAAGAACTTAATTTAAACTCACTCGAATTTCCTTGAGGAACTGCTACAGCACCTCCAGAAAGTGAAGGATATCCAGTTGTTGCTGGTGTCTCCCCATACTCAGGCATGTTGAGCCTGATCATCTCATCAGTAAGTTCCAAGCCCATGAAATCCCTGAGCGAAGGATAAGCAGAGGATAGGCTGTTCTGACCTAATCGTGACATCGTACCCATCGGCGCAGACGGCATTCCAGGAGCTGTAGGATACATAGATTGATTGTAACTCTGAGTCTGCTGAGGTCGCATCGCATCCACTTGAGCCTAAGTAAACACAAACATTATCAATAACCATTAAGCAAGTTCTTTAAAGAAATGAATGAATACAGAAAATATAAAATTGTCATACTTTAATAAGCTCTGTGGCCTTCATATCTTCAAGGCATGGATACATCGACATTGTTGAGGCTGCAAGTTCTTCCAATTGCTCAAAAAAATGAATTTCTAACTCCGCTTCTGACCTGAAATTCCAAATCAAATTATATTAAACCAGCTGTCAACGTTATACTAAAGCCTCCGCAAATTACAAAAATGGACAGGCTACTAATGTAACGTAAAATCTCATCGGAACAATGATTCACGACAATAGTTTTTACGTCAATTATTAGTATTATAAAAAACACTTATAAAAGCGCAGTAACCTCGAACTCCAAACGATGACAGAATATTAAAGCACAAAAAAAGTGTTAATGTATATCTAATTCGTATGCTGGTAAAGTAATAATTGAGCCAATATTATTAATCAAACAGATCTTCCCCACAGACATTAATACGTACGATTACGGTGGTTGTATGAAACTGCTAAAGTGATGGTAGTTTAGTGCTGATTTTGTTGTCAACCAGTTCCTCCATTAACCAAACTGCAGAATGGGTTTATATGCTAATGCTACCACATGACATGGTAGTTTTTTATACCCATCTCAAAATATCGAGTTATATTGAATGGATGCATGGTACTAAATGCTCTCATGCACATACTTACATATCGTCAAAACTCGTGATGATCCGTAATATCTGACGCACAAAAAGCTTCTTAGCAGGACCTATTGATGATGATGACTACCACAAAGTTGTAATATAATATTACTGCCTCTCGATTAAGCTTTTTGGTATTTTGACACCAGTTAAATGGATTCTTGCACTGAATTACAGTAGCAAAGCAGATGCTGATGTCTACAGAAGAAGATGAAGATAGCTACTGATGACTTAAAATGAATCATGTATGATTAAAGAACTAGAAGAAATCCCATTAGAGTTTTCTCGGAAGACGGATGCAATTAAATTGTAAGGAGGACAGGAAGCATACTGTTAAGTCATTCATGAATACAGGTTAAGCAGACATGGGAAGATGATCATCCCAATATTATTAATTATGCAGATTTGCAGTAAAGGGAATGCACGAAATGAGTCATCTTGTCTTTGTAGATGCAGAAACGTGCGAATTGTAGGCGTGTGTGGGTGGAGGTGCGTGTTTATTTAGGTGAGAAGGAAGACGTGAGGATGTTAGCCTAGGGTATTATTTTTTAGCATAAGTAACTGTGTACTACCGGTTCCTCAATTTAAATGATAAA
>JAQGAD010000431.1:0-39284 GCA_034696625.1 Isotomurus palustris | reverse complement strand
CTCTTGATTATTTAGTAACAATCGAATTCACCGGAAACAGTTGTGTCCTTGTCCTCTTCTTATGAGAAGTTTCTTGTGTCAATCGTCTCGTGTTCTCATTCCTGTCTTCGTTTGTCTCCAAGAATTTCCGACATCTCCAAATCTTCCGCTTTCTCTCGCCACCCTGGAATCTCCTTTCACTTCCAAAGATTCATCCTAGCTTTGATGTGAAGATGGGATTTCATTTCATGCTCACTAAGAACTTATGCTTCCATGAACTCCAACACAACATAATACGTAAAACGTAATCCTCCATCAAAGAAAACCTCTCAAGTTCACGACTCCATTAAATTTTACTCCGAAAAACAGAACAAACACGAAATCACTCAGTTGTTCCTGTTGCACACTTAAACTTTCTTTCCTTCTTTAATTCATCCCCTTTCATTTCCAGAATTGATCTTCGCTTAATTTCAACCCACTCCTCCTTCAAAAAAGAAAAACATTCATAATGTCTTCCCATCCATTTCTTTCTCCAGAATCCATCTTTACTTTACACACTCCTCTCTCCTTCCACTAACATCCCCACCCCTTTCCTTAATTCATTTCTTCTCCTTCTCCTCCACAAAACTTAAGCAGCAAACTTTATACCAGACTTTATCTTCAGACTGCGGACGGTGGTGGTGGTGGTGATTAACCACACAAAATAAATCAGAGGGAGAAACAACTGCTCGTAAACCACAAGTTGTCACGCAGTTTAGAAGTAATTAATTAGGGTCACTAATCAGTTAAGCTTTCAGAGACTTCGGAGTTGACTCCCCTGCTTTCTCCAGTCTCCACTTTTACTTCGTCTTGCACCTTATGCATTTTATGAAGAGGGTGAAAGTGAAAACTAAACACCCAACATTCAAAATTGTTGACTCTCCTTATGATTTACATCGCATCGTCTCCCATTTCCGCAAAGACTTACCCGGCTCTACTTTCAACTTTCTAATTTCCAGTTTTAAAACCAACTTATTTTCCCCGGAAGCTAAGAATTCTACAATTCATATCTCTCCCCAAGTCTTAGCGTAAAGACTTAAGCGTTTATTAAAAGTCGGAAGTATCTTAATATTCCATCTGTCAAAGTCAGCGTGTACGTAATGCTGTCTGATGATGTTCATCGTAATGGGAGGCTGCTTATTCATAACATCATTTCCTCCCCAGTCTCCAGTTCCAAAAACTCCTCATGAAATTTTTACCGTAATGGTTTCCACCACGCCAAACAAAATCCATCCATTAACTCTGAGCTCACCCTCTTCCCTTCTTCCCTTCGGCTCCTGCAGCTTACTGCTTACTCACAACCTTGAGAGACTTTCCAAGATTGGAAATAAGCTTATCTAAAAAGCTCCTTCAAACTATTCTTCTTCGGTCATACGCACTTTCTTCGTGACCCGTGAACGCCTCGCATGAATCAGCACAAATAGGACACGACTACTGAGTGAGATCGAGTCACTTAGTCGGATGAGAAACAACGATGAAACTGTGTAGTAGATCTTCGGCCGGAGTTTAGACGTGTTCAAGAAAGATAATGGATAAACGAAGGAACAAAAAGGGAAAGGAAGCCCTCGTAAATAAGCTGAGCGAGACATATTTCATTGGGAAAGTGAAAGAGGGGACAGAAGGTACAGTTTTGGTTGCTTTATTTCATTGTATCGGCTATTATTCACGCCATTACGTACCTACTGAACCCCTCCAATCGGTCCCAAGACGTTTCAAGACATTCATCTCACATTACCCTCTCCTCCAAGTATCTCCGAGAAATGATTTGTTAATCCACTCACACTATACACATACACACACTTCCTCTTTCCTTCAGAATTGAAGAAGCTACACAAAACAATCATGAATAAAGATGAGTGCACAAAGTTAAAGTAGACAAGGCACGGACGAGTGTTATAACCAGCGTTCACAGTAAAACTCTCTCCTTCAATTCAAACTATCCACTTTACACTTTACAAAAGCATCTCTTTAAAAAAAATTGTCCTTTCATTCTTCACGCAAACAACGACGGAGGAGAAGGAGAAAGAACATTCTGTCCAAATAACTATATCTCCCTTACGATGTCATTCACACAAAACAGAACAGTTTTGTTTTTATGATAAATGATCCATCGACTCTCGAAAGTACATAGAAGCTTCTCTGTACATAATAATAATAACATCTCTCTCATATATCCCGTCGTCTATTATTACTCTATAGTCTATAGTCTATAGCAGAAATGGTCTGAGTGCTACTCTCCACGGATGAAAATGAAAAACTGCTAGCGGAATTAACTACAAGAGAACTCCGTGTCATCTCTCCCACTCTCTGCTTTCTCTTTTTGAAAAACCACTTTGTGCCTTTCCGTACTTTCGTACTTTTCGTACATCTCATTTTTCCCAGCTGCGTTTCACACCAAAAAATATTAAACGTGTGTTTTTCTTTTTAGTCTTTTCACTACTTTCGCCCAACGACAAACTTTCTTTACTTTCACTTCCTACTTTCCACACTCTACTTACGTACATGCGTGTGTATGCTTATTTTGAGAGTAGGTTTAAAAATTATTCATGACACAAACGCTCCATCCAATGGAAGTGTTGGTGCGATGATGCTAATGTGTTTGTGAAAGTTTCTTCGTGATAAAATATAAAAGTGTGTGATGCTTTCATTTTCATTTATGGGCCTTGTGGTACACTTTTGATGTGCGGAAGTCTGACTTACTTTGTTCCATTTTTACCTGAACAACTTTACGTTCAAATTGTGAAGGACAGGCAACTGAGTGAGAGATACAACAAGCCCAAGTGTACAGAATAGAGAGACGTAGCTTAGTAAATAAGACACTTCTCTAACCTTGATTGATAGGCTACTTCGTGAGTTCATTTGCATCCACACAAACACACGATGGTTTAGTGATGAAGAGCTTAAAAGCCTCTTCTCTCTCATCTCTTCTGATTACCTCTGAAAGTTTGAACGGCCACAAGGGAGTGAGGGAAAGTAGGTAAAAGCCTACACACTTGTTTGTTTACCTTTACACCGTTTCTCACCCAAACACACTCGTCGTTCGCACTACCAAATGAAACCAAATACAAAATGTATGAAATGCTCTACACTCCAAACTCCAAGTCGCTTTATTATTCATCCTCACCCACACACACACACACACACACACACACACACACACACACGGGTAATTACCCACCCATAATTGCAGATTAGCTGTGTGCACACGTGTGCAAAGGTACCTCAGCTAATTTCCTCTTTCGAATGAACCAGAGAAGTGCGTTTGAGTCTTGAGTCGCTGGGAAATTGATGACCTCCCTTTCCGATCTAATAATAGAACTAATAGGAGTACACATCAAAATCCCACTACAACTGCTGCTTTCACCCGTGTTAAATCACCCGAGAGAGTACAAATTGTACAAATTGTGAACTGGAAACGTATTCACTTCCTAAAATACACAATTTCCTCAGAATATCTAAATACATTTCCTCGTGCGTAAGTGCATTTTGCAATTATGATGATAGTAAATTCATCACGTAAATAATTGGACTGTTGCGTGTGTTAAGAGAATGATAATTGAGTAAAATTGAGAAAGCTAATTTGGGAGAGGCAGAGGAATCATTATTTTGCGTTGGAGTGGAAAGTGAAAGTCCCGGTTGCATTTCCTTCACGAAGAAGATTCCAGATTCCATTCCAGCAGTCACCTAAGCTGTGTGGAAAGCAGAAAAGCTTTTATCGAGCTCATGATTTATCGCAGAACTAATAAAAGTACACATTTTTCACCTTCATATCCTTTTGCTTTCCAATTCTTGTGAGGAAAATGCAAATATTTTAGCGTGCCTCAGTCAATCCACACAACAAATAAGAATACAACGCGTACACGCAAAAACGCGTAAAATAAGTCTAATAAATTCCAGGGGAAAACACCTTGGCTGACACTAATGTTACGACCACAGATCCTTTACATGATCAAGTGTAATATTTATTTATATCTCCCCATTTCCTTCATTCCTCTACACCCGCTTTCCTTATTTCGTGTCTTCATCTTACTTAACATTTTACTCACAAGAAATTCCTCTTATTTACGTTGTCTCATATTTGCCTACACAAAATTATATTTTAACGCAGCCAGCAATAAACCATACACATAAATACGCGTTGTTAAAACTCCTTATTGTTCCTTCCTCAGCTTTTCCTCCCGTTCTTTGTTAGATTTTAAGTAAAATTTGAATCAAAATCACATTTAAATACGACTGACATTAAATTCCCAAAAAGATAAGTACAGAAATATTATTCTCTTCTCCCTGTTCCCAGCCTACATTCTACAATCTACAATATTTTTAAAATCCCATGAATCATAAGTCCGGGTCGTTTGAGAAGAAATAGGTTTTGTAAAAAGTGATTTGTAGAGAAAGCTTACTGTGGCTGTGTGTCGGAGTTGTAAATTTGTTTAATGGAAAAGTAATTCACTAAGACATAAGACAAAGAGTGCTGTTGAAAGTTGAAGCTTAAAAGCACATTAAATATATTTCACCGTGACTGTGTGAACGTTGTTTCTACTTCCTCATATTTCACAACAAACGCGAAGAAGCCTCCAGTGCGGATGAGATCGAGTTCAAAGATCTCTTTGTCTCACAATAAGTCCCTGGGGGGTGTGTGGAGCCTCCGCCTAAGTACAATGCTAGTAGCAATGGTGGTGGTGTTTCATGGAATGACATTTCTTTAAAATCAAGAAATTCAAGATGACAAGGAAACTTCAAGGCTCACGAGGCTCGCCTTTAAAGAACGTACATGAAAGCTCCGTTTGATTGATGTTCTCTAAAAGGGGAAAAGTTTTTACTTTTGTGACTTCAAGCAAGAATGTTCCGGATCATTATTTTCCACAGTTAGTAACTCCAAGTCTCTCTCCACGCAGTCCTCCAAGTCTCTCTCTAAGTAATAACTTTGACTTTCATCCATGACTGACAGTCTCTTCATAAGTACTCGCGTGTATAGTTACGTAAGTACGAATAAGATTGGGCAAAGACTTTTCCTCCTTTCTCTCCTTCCGAATCGATTAAACTAGTGAAGTAAAACAACGCAAGGTCGCCATTCTTCTATTGTTTCAAATCCACAGATAAAAAAGGAAATAATAATGTAACGTGGGCCTTTGAAACGACAACTGCCTCCAGATTAACTTCATTACATTTCCAACATTTCGAACTGAGGGAAGGAAGGAAATCGGAGCCAAGTTACGGATCATTAGATGGGCCAACCTAATCTCAAAATCATCGAATTTTGGATTACTGCCCGTATGCTACCAATCCCAGGCAACCTTATCTTCAGCATTGTATTTCCGGTTCACTTAAACGAAACGAAGAGCCTCGCAACTCGAACCCACAACAACTCCACTGCTACTATAACTTTCCTATTTCCTTTCTCATCTGCCATTTATTGCTCGTGAGTTTCAGAGATCACTCAATATTTCCTCTGAACTGAACTTTCGAACTTTCGAACTTTGACCCTCTCCCATATACATTCAACATTGCCACGTGTGTATATATACTTCAAATGAAGTTGGACATTGACCACACACTCTCACCACACACCTGACTTCACAATTTCACATGAGTTACTACCACAGCTCTCCCATTACCCAACTATTAAAGCAGTAATTAAACTACTAAAGAACTCAAGCCCACGTAAATACTTTCACCGTTCACTACACCCCCATTTCATCCCATATCTCCTTCAAAAACGATTTATTTTATACACATAATAAAATTTTATTTCTTCACATGTCACCAAAAATGCTACACACACAACACAGCCTCGTCGTAACCACCAACACCAACCTACCTTAGTTGTTAGTAAAAAAGAAACTCTTTCCCTGCTCTCGTACTTTTCTGTGACCACAATAATGCTTTTGATACATTTATACTTCTGCTCTCAAAACCCACCCAGATGTGTTCTCCTTCCTCTCTCGCACCACTTGTCCTCTAGTCTGCTACGTAAACTACTTTTGAAATTTAAATCTAGGCAAACACACAAAACGCATGAATGTATTCCCCAACCTGTAATAAAAGAATAGTTACTTGCAATACAAGACCCAAAAAATAAAAATCTATCCCACCAAACGCGAATCCACTTTTGGAAACTTTTATTCTCGAGAACTGCCTGGAGATTACTGGGGAGAGACAAAAGAACATATCTATACAAGCACAAGCATATATTATTATATATATTCTTCTGCCTGCCTATACTCTGCTTATAGTTGTCTCGTTACCATCGTCGATGAAAGTCTTGAGACCCCGAGAAACAATTGACAGAAAGTCCCGAGATGAAAAGACACACGAAGAGAGAAAGCGAGGAGAGAAACAATGATACAAAAGGAAGAATTGTAGATTCTCTATGATTTCTCTCTTGGCTGTCTTCTAGTCTCCTAGTCTCCTAGTCTCCTATTCTCGACTCTCGAGTGTTAATGTATGTGTGTGGTGGATGAATGAGAATTTCTACGACTTTCTGTGTGGTCTCATCCAACTTCCACACCACTCCTCCCTGCGAACACTTCATCATCAAAAATCTAAAAGAAAAGACAAAAGACAATATAGCGTGGGTAGGAATGTAGTAGGAATCGGATTCCCATTCCCCCATCATCTGCGAAAAGTCTCTGGTGACCTCTCACAAAAGTCCTCAGTTCTGAATAAGACGACATCCCAAATGTCTCTTTTTCTTGTCGCCTGTCTTCTCCAGGCCTCTTAAGACACTTTCATGTTCCAATTGGAGGCTGACTCCTTCCTTGGAACTCTCTCTCTCTCTCTTTCTCAAGTCTCAAGTAGTTTTGGGTTACAATTCTTTTACTTTTACTCTCTCAGATGAACAGGAACACACACACAGCCACCATTCACCATGATGCGATCTCTATATTCTCTCTCCCTGTTGTTCTTGTTGTGTGGTGGCACTATGAGTTATGATATTGATTCCTTCTCACTCCTTCCTGTCATTCTCACTGTACATTCACTCATGATTCATGTTCACAACAATAAGAACTTCAATTCAATGCGAGCATCTTCTAACAATCTCGTCTTTTGAGCACACAGACAAATCTTCTGGGAACTCTCTCTCTCTCTCTCTCTCTCTCTCTGTAAGTAACTTGAGCTTAACTGAAAGACAGACTATTCCAGGAGTCTTTAAATCGCTCCTCCATGTTCAGCTTAGTCAGATGAGAAGTCTCTTAGTTAGTTTTCTTAGAAATCATAAGTACAAACAACAAAGTAAGTATCATCTCTTGACTTGGAAGTACTTGGAATTTGGCAAAGCAACTTCTCTGCGGTGTTTTGCCAATTTATGCAGTACAGAAAGGAATTCCGAGAAACTTCAGATACTTTCTACATGAACGATCATTTCACATCAAGTCGGTTCTGCACACTCCACAGAAGAGAAGTCTATGGAGGTTCGATTTATTTCCAAGAAATCGGGAACTTCCTCACGGTTCAAGTAACACATGGGAGTTCAATTTAAATGCCTCAAGGGAACCAACAAGCTAGCTTATTCCCACTCTGAAGTATATGAGATAAGAAGTACAAACCTATGGTCGTATTTATTCATACATCAAACGCACTGTGTGTTACATACACACGAATAAATGAATCACATTTAAGCGAGTCAGATGGAATTGGAACGTGCGAGACTTCGCTTCATGCTGACTGATTTATTCAATTACTTTCCAAGTCTCCATTTCACACACAGCTTCCTTATGTATTCAATAACTGAATGATTGAAGCCAGAAACTTGGAAATGTAGGACGATCCTTTTTACCAATCGCTCCTTCCGGCTCGCTCCCGAATATTTTACTCAAAATTGCTAATCGATTTTTCTGCAAGAAGGCGAGAACTTGCGAAACTGAACAGAACTTTAGAATAAAAATTCCTCCTAACCTACACACACCTATAAGTATACAGGTTATCTCTCTCTCTATATATGTATATATCTGCTTGAATTAATTAAAACCAAACAGAGACGTTCCAAAAGTATTTTAATTGCTAAAACCTGAATAATTTGGCAAGCCGCAAAAGATTCCACAAAACACAACGAGGGGATTGTTCCATCTCCCTCCACACAGAAAGATAAAGTTAATAGATAAACGCTGGTCAGCAACTCTCTCGCAGAGAAAGGGGAATTCTGGCTAGACGAAATAGCGGAGAATTTGTTGCCACCAGAGTCTGCCAAGTTGACACCCCCAGAAAGAGACTATCTAACGAAGCTATCTGGAAGATGATTGCACGCGTACTTATATAAAATAAAGTACAAAGTAGACCTCCTTTTGGTTGAGGTCCACGTGAGCAATAAAAGTAATGAAAGACAAGGCAACTGAGGAGAGTGAGGACCGTTTCCGTTGTTTCTGCGTAAGGAAAACTCAACGCGAATTCCATTAGAAGAAGAGTCACATTGAAGTTTTGCATCGAGGGATGAATAGACAGGAAACATAATCCCTGGAGGTGGAAACGTCCCGACAACTATGACTTATGACTTGGCACTACAAAATGGGAGGACGATGGGAGTTGGGCATAAGCTCACAATCTCACAATCTCACAATCTCACATTTGCTATTTTTTACCCGCACTTTACCCGGGCTCTTCTTCACTCTCATCTTAAGATTGAGGAGAAAATCGGCGACGACGAATTAGATGATCATCATCCTAACCAAACTCTGCTACTCCGTACCTCAACCTCCTTCCTCCTAATGAAACAAATTCCACGAGATGATTTACTGACTTACCACCACCACCAAAAGAATCTTCTCTCATCGCTCCTCGTCCTTTACTTTACACACACCCAGATGGACGGAATAATTTTGCACAAAATTACATCATTAGCACTTTCACTTTTCTAAACTTATTTGATCAAGCCGACTCTTTCGTGGGAATGATAAAATTTGAGAAAGCAATTTTAGGAAGGAACTGCTTCCTCTCTGTCTCTCCTATCTTCCAACACCAAAAACTTTCATTGATTTTCTTCAGAAATGAATTCCTTCAAGCTTTCCGTCTCCTCCAGAGGAAGTCATCATCATCCCTATCATCATTTCAATCCCTTCACACTCCTCCATCCTTTGTTCACGCAGTCACCTTCCTAATTTTTTCACTTAGACTCGCTCTGCTTCTTTTAAAAATAACTAACGAAGTCTTTTAGTCAAATATTTCCATAAATTCTTATCTAATTGATAATTCAATTTCAAGTCTATTTAAAGGGAATTTAAAATTCACTCTCAGAAATTCTCATACCTTCAACTCTTCTCTGATTTGTTGAATGTGGAAATTCCCTTATAAATAATTTCATCTAGTCAAAGTTGAAAGTCTGGAGAGACAGTCAACAACACACTCGACACTCAGTTTGACTTTTGACTTCTGCTGTTCACCTGTGTGCGAGACACTCAGAGAATTTACTTACAGTTTACTTTCTCTCAAGTCTCTAAGGTAGACGGGAGGAGAGAGAGAGGCTGAATGTTTAATAATAATTACTCTGTGAGAGACGTTCTCATTGAAAAGACGAGACTTCCGGAGAGACAGCCCTACAGACTACAAGTCCTGTTGATATTTAATTCATGTGTTCCCCTTTACGAGGACAGTGAATCACAGAGAGACTCTGTCTGTGTAATTCTACTCGTCACATTTCTCTCATGATTTCTTGTTGACTTAGTCCTTCTCTTTATACTTTTCAAATGTCTCCAAAAACGGGTAGCTCAATTAAACTCCATCGCTCTCCTCAGTGAATAAAAAGAAAAATCTCTAATGAAACTTTTCCTTACATTTTCTGAATTTGTCAGCCTCGAGCTTCGAGCTACTTCCACTTCTTTTTTCCCTTCACTGCGTCTCTCCTGACTGATGTACTATAATGACCTGACTAACTAAAAGCCATAAAGCCAAAGTATTGGCAGTCATAACTTAATGGGCAATCATTGTAAGATTTTATGGAGAAAGTTTTACAAGTGCTGTTTAACCTTCCTCCTCTGGAATAAGTTCCAAACACGAGTTACTTACGTGGAGAAAGCTTTCTCCCAATGACAATAACAATACACTCGAAACTTTAACACAATGGCTAATGTGTGTGTGTGTGTACACTCTAATATGAATGACAATGTCTTTATGCCCTGCAATTAGTTTGGTAAATAGCTTTACACTTTATACATACTTTCCCCAGTTATGAAACCTCTCACTCTTCTAAACTCTCTCCAGCCAAAGTTTACCAATTACGAATAATGAGAGTCGTAAGAATCAAAGTATGCGTAGATTTATGACTTCCTCCAAAATCAAAAGTCAAAGCAGTCTGTGCTGACTGACGGATCCTTCTGCGCTTAAAATACTCCGCCGGTCTCTGATTATCCTCATCCATCGCTCCATATTTAATCATTAGAGTAGATGAAGTGACAGGAGAAATGTCAACTGCCTTATGGAAATGTAATGGATTTTGATGGATCGATTACTTTGACACGAAG
This sequence comes from Isotomurus palustris, assembly GCA_034696625.1. Lineage (NCBI taxonomy): Eukaryota > Metazoa > Arthropoda > Collembola > Entomobryomorpha > Isotomidae > Isotomurus > Isotomurus palustris. The sequence continues at coordinate 28,815 of JAQGAD010000431.1, read as the reverse complement.
GAGGATATCAACACATCCATCTATTCACATCACCACTACACCTTCCCCAAACATGACAAGTCGACTAAGACTGCCTTTCAATTTCCTTCACACACACACACACACACACACACGGAGACGGAGTTATCTACTGTACGATGTCGGTATTCACCGAATAGTAAGTAAGAAAGTAACCCTAGCAAGATTGATTGTTGCCACCTAGTCTCGTGTGTCCTGCGTGGATTAAATAGACAAGGAGAAAGCTTATAAGTTGTAACAACATTGGAAGGAATGAGGAACAGAAGTTCTGGAATCTGCGGGGATATTATTGATACCCGTCAATGTCAGAATGAATGAGTGACTGACTGATTCTCCTTCAACTTCCAAATGTTCCTCCAATGATGCGTCTGCTGTTAACAGCTAACAGCTGAATTACACACGCAACTGAGTAAGTAATATTGAATGCATATCCATCTTCCATCCTTATTCTATCCATATTGTGTTTCTCCAACCTTCAAACGCAACTCGTCAGAAACTAATAGCTTTCAAGTAAAAAGAAGAAGGATCATAATCAGTCTTTCCATCTCCTCCAGAGGAATTTTTGTTCAAACAACAGATACGCATAAGAAACCTGCCTTTTCCTATTATTCCATCACAAGAATACGCGTCGTATTGGCTGCCTTGTACGCGTGGGATAGAAACGCACTCTTGAGTCTTGACAACCTTCTTTCACACAGACTGAGGCAATAATCGATACAGAATGAGTTTTGAATTGTTCTCTTCGTATGAATAAAAAGGGAGGAAAAATGTTTGGAATATTATTACACTTTTCTCCACTCACCTACAGCCTACAAGCTTATAGAAGGCACATATTAAAGAACTATGTTTTTTATTGTTTGCTCAAAGAATTAGTATACGGTGAAAGTCTATTGTGGGAGCAGAGTAACAGAGGAAACGATTTGTGTTCCACACGGACATTTCAATAATGAGAGAAGAAAAGTCATAGTGGAATGACTACTAATTCAAATCCAGTCCGATGGAAAATCTGAGCAGAGCAATCTTTACAACTGATGAGATATGATTTCATAGCTTTCTCCTGGAGTTATTACACATGTACGAATATGTGTGTATGTATAGAAGAAGAAAGCTACCTCGCAGTAGCGTTGGTGGAAGGAAGGGAAAGAACTCGTAGAACTGGTAGAACTCGTAGAACTGGTAGAACGTAGAAAAGGTACCGGGTGGTGGGAATTTGTGTGTGTGTCTGTGTGCATCCTATTCACAGAGATTTACAAAGCGCATGGTCCTATTCTCTACCTCTTTAGCTCCACAACAGTGTTAGCTTTATGTCCTGAACGTCTCTCATGAGTCTTTCTCTCAATTCTTTAGTGCATTCGTGGAGTTTTCCCGGATCGGACATTTCCCATTAGCCTTTGAACCAGCCCAGAAGTTGCATACATACGAGAGAGCCACTCTCATCATTACTTATCTCTTTCTACTTGCGACTCAAAGGCAGATATCTAATTTGTTCCACATGGTAATACAATTACACCAGCAAATAACAAATATTCTCTGGTGTGCACTTGATATAAAGTCATATGGTAATTGAACTCTCGATCCCCAACTGCTAATAAGAACAAAACTTAAGCCACAAACCACAGAGCCCACGACGATCCTTCTCTCGATCTCTCCACTCTCTCCACGTTATTATTACACGGCCAGAAATCTATTTGCACGGATCATGGAGCTTCTACTCCTTCCTCCCAGGCCAATCAATAATCAAGTAACGTGTCTCTTGTACAAGAAATCCAATAATCACATAACATAAAACCAACTCAAAAGGTACAATTCATTTTCCTCCTTCTTCTCGCCTTCAGTCTCATCTCAACTTACACCGAGTTTAACATTGTGGTGGTTGTGAAATTCCTCACACACACACACACACACAAATACAAAAGGTTCAAGAGGAAAAAACGGGATAAAAACTTTTTAGCAATAAATCTAGACGTGAAGTATCTTGTTGTAGGGATCCTCATCACTTTCACCATCTCCCCACATCCAACGTCTCTACTTCTTCTTCTTCTTCTTCCTCTGATCTGATCCGATCCGACGGAATAGGGAATACCAGTGTGGACAGTTTGGCCTGTGGCAACAACACACTTTCTTCATTACTTCCACTATCACATCACATTGATTGACAGAAACAGAGAGAGAGACTGAGAGCTACCCGTAAAGAAATACTCCTCCAAACAAACAAGAAATGGCTAATTGAACTCTCCCATCTCACTTATTGCGCCCACATCTCTCCAGGCACAAAAACCGAAAAACCCGAAACTCCCGAAAACTCACAAATACAAGAGAGAAAGAGAGAGAAAGCATTAAAAGGAAAAATTCCTCGTGGGAGAAAGCAATTCAACTTACACACACACAATAATTAGACTCAATCGTTCATTCGTGTGTGTGTGTGCCTGTATGTTTGTATACCAACTGTTGGTGTCTCCTTATACTAAACTTCATCAAAATGTCTTCATCGCAGTCTCAACCGATTATCTTTCCGAGATGTGTGTCACGGAACCAGAAGTACCAAAAGTAGATTGACTTTACTGTTTGCACTGTCCCGAATAATACTTCCCCCTTGTTATTATATTATTATATATATCGTAGCTCATCGTTGGTTGAGTCGTGACCAAAGTGTCAGGCCTTGTTGTTACTCACTTGTGCATCGCGCATACTTTATATCCAATAATATATTATACATGTGCGACTGTCGGGTGGACGGAGAGACTTAATTTATCTGACACAAACATGCAAACGCAAGATCCACTTTGTATTGAGACAATAACTCATAGGAGGGAACGAGGAGAAAGCAAAAGCCTCCCTTCCCGTCATCCTTTTATCATTGGCGATAACAATAATGGCAACTGTACTGACGATAATAATAATAATATAATTTTCACAAGAAGGAGTTTCTCTCCGCTGCCTCTTCTTGAGTGACGCGGCGACACACAAAGCAAAAAGCAATAGTCACTCGCACAGCGTCTCACGTATATGCAAATTGACATTCGTCTCTTCTAAACTGGAAAGCAGTGTAAAAGTCTAAAGCCGAGAGTCTCGCTTTCACGGACTACACACAATCACTTTACACTTAGACCTGCCCCATGCAGTGACAATAATAATAAGTAATAAAACCCATCTCACCACTTTCTCTCTTCGTTATTATGATGAGACGACTTCCACTTTCATTTTAAACCAATTCCCAGTCTTCATTTGGAACTAGAAGACTACACACGGACTCACGCAGAAGAAAGAACTCTTCCTTCGAATGGCCAATACTTCTCATTAGCATACACAGGGCAGTCATTCGATGAACACTCAACTTCCTTGCCTTGCTGCCTAATGGGTGAAAGTGTGTGGAAAATGACGAGCTAAAGTGGAAACCCCGTTTCTTGTGTAATGAGTGGAATCTAATGAACCATTAGACTCAACGTACATAATAATATCCTCTCGCTTTCTCTCCAATAGAACGAAACGCGACTTTTTTCTCCTACAACACTAAAACACTTTGTCTTAGACGAGAGAGAGAAGAAACCCTTCTGAATATTTCTACCCACTGTTAACTGAGAGAATCCCTAAAGTCTTCGGATATATTTGGTCTTGGTGGACAAGCTGTATTTCTCTAGAACTCTAGAACTCTAGAACTCTAGAACTCTAGAACTCTAGAACAAAAACTCTGTGTAGAAAGTAGAAATACTTTCTCCTACAATCATCCTCCGTATATATATATCTATCCCACAGTTCCACTTACAAAGTCCTTTAAAACCGACCTTGTTGTGTTCTGAATAAGCAAGTAGTTAACTTACAGACTTTCACTTCCCATGATCCCATGTGCGAAAAAAGAGAGCCACGGCAAATTCCAAATATCCAAATACAAAAGGACCGAGTAGTGTAAGTTTAAGTTGACAACTTCTTTGAATTTGGTCCTTAAAGAAGAAGAAGAAGAAGAAGACGAGGTAGGAGTTTCACAGAGACAAAAAGAGAAAGCCTCTCTCTCTCGTCTTTCCTCACCTTCTCCAGTCTATTCACAAACTTGTCTTTATCTATTTATCTCTTTCGTGACCAAACCATCTCTTCCTCCTACTCTCTCGAATATAAACGGGCTTTCAGTCATACACAAATTGTACTTCTTTCTCATTCTGTCTCCACACGTACAACGTAGTTCCTCCAAGTCTACATAAGACTTCCTTCCCTCCTTCAGACTCGTGAGTAATGGACACGGAGAAAGTTCTCGTGTGGACAATTTACAAAAGGAGATGAGAAGTGGGAACAAGAGTGCACGAGGATTCTCACAACTCCATCTTCTTCTTATATTCTAATATTCGTCTCGTCTTTTCCCACTCCTCAAGAAAACTACCTGCTGCTCCCATTTCTTATACAAAGACTGAAACTTTCTCCAGTCTCCGCTCATCGTGTCTCATCTCCACCAAAAGTGCAAGGACATCTTGACATTTGCTTTCTCCCACTTACTCTCCGTTGAATTCACAATATTCCTCCACTTCCAACTTCTCTGAATTTTTGCACACACACTTTCTCATCTCTCCAGAAGAAGAAGTTGCGATATACACTCTCCCAAATAAACTATAAAAACTAATAATATCCCACCACCAGAGTGAGTTTCTCCGTTAACCTGGAGGAAAAAAACAAACCTACAAACACACAAATACTTTTCGTTGTGGCAGGAGTGAATGTGTAAAAGAACACGGGAGAAATGTGCCGTCAAGACCAATAAGAAAAGGAGTGGCCCAACCTGCCTCCCGGTCAAATAAAGCTCTTCTAATAAGCACACACACAGTTCTTTCTCCAGTTGAGCCATTATTTGATGTAATAGGCTGTAGTCCACGAACACAACTGGTCAATCCAATAATTCTCTCTGTGAGCTTGATTACCCTAATCCACTATCAACTATAGTCAATCATAGTTTGCAGACTTCTAGACGCGATATTGAAGGAAACCCATTAGATCCATCAAGACAGATTCTGTTAACCTACATTTCTCTCTCCTTCTCGCAGCTCTCTGTGTGTGTGTGGTACTTTCTGCCATTCATTTTTTACTTCCTACACACCAGCAGTCTTCTTCAGTCTTCAGCTTTGGACAACTCTCGCTTTCCCCTCCTTAGCACTACATTCTTCATTCGTCCTAAGCGAAATTCTTCTTCTGTGTATTAACACAAAAGTGAGTTTAGGTCGTGTGTCTGGCCTACACTCTCTAACTTGCCACGCTGCGTTAAAAGCATTGCAAACTAATTTGATCCCAAGGGAAAGAAAGAATGCGTTGAACGCAGTTTGTGTGTGTGTGTGTAATACTACGTCCTTCCGTTAACTCATACCTACACACTTACAGAGACTACCCTCCCAAAATTAAGGTAGCCCAGCAAGGAAAGGAAGTCGCAGCTACTCTCACAGCTACAGCTCAATTTTTTCCCCAACGATATCTTCAGCATTAAGATATTAAACCCAAAAGTGAAAGAACACACGTGAACCCGCAGTTTCTTTTTTGGGATAAGAATTTCTACTGCAAGTACAGCCTACGAAATATACTAAAAATATATTCCTCTGTGGAAAACCCAAAAAGCACTTTACTCCCTCGCAGCAGTGTTGACTGTGAGTCTTGTGGGCTTTCGAATAGTTTCAGCTTCAGCGTTTCAACTTTTGACTTTCTCCTGAGTCGTGTGTGGTTGTGTGTAGTCAGAAAAGTGCGGACAGGAATGTCTTAAAAGGTCACTAATGGATTCGACCCTCAATGGAAATATTCCTCTCTTCTTGTAGACTGTAGGAAAAAGGAAAACACGTGGATGAGACTTTCTCGCAAAACTCCCTACACACAGTCAGTCAACCTCCAAACTTACCTAACGGACTGTGGCAACAAAAGTAAAGAGGAAAAACTCTCTCTCTCTCTCTGTGTAGTACAAAGTTTCTCGTGAAAAGCATAAAAATGTTCTTTCAAAATGAGTTGGTTTTAGTCAAGAGAGTGAGCTGAATTTTGAATTTCACCGGAACAACCTCCTCTCTCCTCTCTTACCTCTTTAAGCTTTCGTAATACTTACAATCAGACTTTTGTACGACAATCTTCGAAGAAAAACTCTAAACTCTAAACTTATGGTAAATACAATTCCACAAGTATAAGTACATAGTAGCGCATTACACACATAAGAAAGCTGGAGAACTCGTGAAGAAACACAGTTTGTACTGATCAAGAAGCCTTTCTCCACACGAGAAGAAGGTCTCTTGAATAAACAAGACTTTCACAAAATAGACGAACCACTGAACTTATGTGTACTTTGAATAGTTCGATAACTTACCTCTACTCTACCTTTTCATATGCATAAAACAAAAATTTATAAACCAACTAAACCTTTCAAATAAAAAGTCTTTCGTCAGAAATTAAATTACTTTCAAACTTTCTCTACTCACATGAGGAGAGTCCTTAAAGAGGGAAACGAGAGAGTCATTCTTGGAAGAAGACGACTCTATTAAATCTTGTAAAGTTGTAAGGGAATGTTGTAGTTGATCGAAAAGAAGGCTGAGAGAAACGAGAACAAGTCTACGACCAGCATTACTGCTTACTGCTCAGCTACTCCCACAATATCTATCTTCGTACTTTTACACACACTATAATATATATAAATATATACCTTCTGCGAGGAAGTTACTGTGAGAGACTCTCCACTTGATTCATCCCTACAAAACAACCTCAAGGTCTCGGAAGATATCCTTTTACTCTTTGTTCGTGTGTCGTCCACTAGAAGAGAGTGGCTAGCCAAGTGTAAACCTACAAGGAAGGACATTTCCACAGTGGAGAAAGCAACTAAAGACTTTCACTCCATTTTGGGACGATAACAGACATCCCCACACAACCAACAACCAACAACACTCTCTCCTCTCTGTCTACTAAACTACTAACCACATTCCAAAAGAACACCCAACTGTGAGGGAGATAAGAGAGGCAGGAATACCAAAGAATCTATACAAACTAAACCTAAGCTGTTTCTCCTGTCAATAGAAGCCATTAGGTGGAATGGGTGCACATTTCTAGATATATACTCACAATACTCGCTCCCATCGTCCCACTATAAAATAACACCTACATTTGACCGTCCTCTCTTGTTATTCAATGAAATTTCCTCCGGAAGAAAAGGATAAGAAGTCTAGAAGAGGAAGAAGTGGATAAGAGAAACACAACGCAAAACATTCAACAAGAAAAAGCTTTCTTATCCACAATCCATAAAAACCCCCGTTGGAGAAAAAAGCTTTCCCTATTTAAGAAACGCTCATCCATTTGATCTAGTTCTATTTTATACACCGTGTCGTCGTTCAACACTTAAATCTCAAAGTGAAAATATTTGAACTGAGCAAATCTGCACTTTCCTCTCGTCACGAGTCACACGTTGACTTGAGTCTTGAATGAAAGTGAGATTTTAGAATTCTGCACACTTTCTCGTGGTGTGAAGTCTCAAGTCTCCCTACCTTAAGTCAACCGGACGACTGTAAGTTCACTTAGATTGTGGACTCGTGTGTTTACTCGTTAAATGTCCTCTGAGCCATTGGCACAAACTGATTTTATTCCAATCTTGTAAACGAGAAAGGAGGCCACCGGGACTCCTCCAGATAAACCTAACAAGAACTAACATAAGTTTATACAGAATCTATATATAAGCTTTCTCTCTCTCTCTCTTCTTTCTCCATCCAGTTCACCACCCTTCGGGTTATTGTTAAGAGATTGGATTGAATTGGATTTTATCGCATACGGAATATCATTCCTCGTATACTATAGTACACCTACACTTTCTCAACTGCACTTTCTCAATGATGATGATAATACGACCTTTACACAACCTTCTCATCATTAAAGAACGAAGAAGCTCTCAAAAGGCATAACTCGTCTTGAGCCTTGTGTTTCAGAAAACCCATCTCGTTCGCTGAAGGCTAAATAAAGTAGTGTGTCGGTGCAAACAAATCTTTCCGGGAATTTTTTAACACAAAACATTATTCATCTGGAAGAGAAATCTCTCTCGCCCGGGTGAAAGTCTACAGGGGAGAAAGCAATTCCTCTCTCCGTACTTTTAACACGTAGATATATTTATATAGATATATATACAGTGTGTGTATATATATCTTCTCCGATATAAATTCTCTTTTGACGAACTGCAGTTTCTCATTGCGGTTGAATAAATGGTTCAGCCCAGACTGAATAATAACACAGAAATGGCGGATATGGACAACACTACCCCGTATACCATCCAGGAGTTGCTCCGCCGGGTGAGTCTCATTTCAATGAGTTTTTCATTCACGATTCACGATTCACGTGTACGAATTTGCGAATGTGGGCCAGCAGAAGCAGACTCAGTTCTGAGTTGCTCCAATTTAATCATCCATGAGATTACGTACGAGAGTATCATCAACTTGCATATATGTTGTCATCATCTTGAAGTGAATTGCCAATTCTTGAGAATGACAAGAAAGCCTGCATCCCACACACACTCACACAAAGTCCCTTTGAATAGACTCTCTCTCTTGTTCACAAGAAGATGTGAGTCGCCGTGCTTTTCTATTTCCTCTACTATTTGTGCATATTATTATTTCATAACATTCTCTAATTCTGTATGCTCTCTCCTTCTTCACTCGATCTCCGTATTACTTTCCTCCCACACGAAGCTCAACTTCCCACTTCCAACTGACTTATTCATTTTCCATGCCATTGTTGACTACCGGAACAAAACGAATTCACTCATCTCATATCTCATCTCACTACACGACGTCACGAAATCTGAGTGTTTCTTTCAAATCATAAGAGGAAACACATGCAGAGAATCCCAGCCTCCAATCATAACATGTTTTCCCTTGAAGCATTAACAACTAGAGAGATATTTTATGCCATTATGGCTCTGCTAAAGCTCGAGGTAAACATTTTAAAAGTAAGTTCGCACAAGTTTTAAGAAGAAAGGAGAAGAGATCTCCTCAAAAACAGTAAAAGTTTGTTGAACAAAACGTAACACACGGTTTATATACAAACGATTGATTCACCGAGGTGATGGTTGCTTTTAGGGAATAAAACTTTCACATCCATTTTCACCAAGAAAAGCTGCAGAGGTGGTTGAGGTGGCTGTGAAGTTTCCTTGAAAAAGGGAATAACTTTCCCATCTCCCACAAACAGAGAGAGAGAGAAGTAGCGAGGATATCTTTCAGTTGCAGGCTGGGTCATAAAGTTATTTAAGAAATTGAGATTGACAAGAATGGGGTGCTACTAATGGGCCTAGTCTCGCTATCTCATCAATAAATGATCATGTGATCTTCTTGTGTGGTTGAGTAATAAAAGGGAGAGAGATGCACTTTCCCCTGCAAAGGGATACTTTTATTTTGGGTCTCTCTCTCTGGTGCATTGAATGAAGGGCATTTGTCCAACACTCCACAATATTTATAACATCTCCATTCACTCCACCACCAACCATCCCACGAAACTATTACCACCTATTAAATTAGCTAAGCTAGAGTGAAGGACATAAGCTGCCTCGAATGAAGCCCATTTTTCCCAAGGAGAGCCAAAGCGGGAGAGTAATCGAATCACAGTGACAATGTCATTTTTTATTGATAACAACCACCCTTGTCACATCATTGAGCGAATTTTTATTACAAATGCTTCAAATGCACTTTCACTCTCCCTCTTCCATTACTTTGATGGACTTCTTGACTTTCTCCACTCCTTCTTATCCCAGTCAGCCTGCTTTCTTCTTCTTGAGCAAGGCTTAACAACCTCCCAAACCTTGGAAAAAAAATTCACTTGCACTCTTGCCCAGCGCGTAAAGCTCCGATGCATCTCGCATCAATCTGTCTTAGTCCCCGAAAAATCGGCGTTTCCTTCCCCTACTCTTTCCCAGTAATTTCATACCAGTACTTCCTCAATAAAGGTATCCTACACGTCCAACGTCACTTGGTAAAAACGCGGATTCACATTCACATATCCTTTCACATAAACCATAAGAGTATACAGTTGCGTTGCATTGACTGAGATTCCCTGGACTTATTTTTGCCTACTCGTATGTCTTATTCCATTTTTCTCTCCTTTGCCCAAATCCACCGAAGAACGAACACACTGAAACCAATTGGTTTCTTCAAAAGCCTCTCTCACTTCATCTCTTTTCCATTTTCAAAATTGGTTTTGCTTTCCATCTTTCACCCCAAAGTTTTGAATGGCCAAGTCTGATCTTCATGACACCGTGTGATGATCACAACCTGAGTGAGTGAGCTTGAAGAACGTTCACCCGTATTATTTATATGTCAGGGGGAAATGGGGTGCAAATAGATATCCGTTGTTTTATGTCACCTCCATCCTTTCCCATACAAACTATAAACTTCCCTTATCCTTCCACCTCACAACTTCAACACACAGCGTTCTCTCCGTCGCGTATCCAAATATTTATTCCCGTAGTAAATCCAACCACACCCACCCACAACCTTCCTTCGTCCTTTCCGCCGTACTTTCTCCCATAATTTACGACTCAGGTGGGGACAATGAGGAAACGACTATGGTAAATGCATATTGAGTAATATTCCATAAATATATTCACTCACAGGGCCAACGAACGCTCAAGCACTCTTAGCAGTTCAGCACTCATTTTCCCAGAGCCTCCAGAGTGAAAGTTCTCTCGAGGTGAAAGTCGAGGAACCTCCCATGTTTCCTCCATGAGTTAAATTACATCCCTGCAAATTAGTTGAATTAACCTTTTCCCTTGTTTAGAATAATTGTGTGGTGAAAGTGGTGAAAGCAGGAGGAGTCCTCCCCTTAAAACTTAACCCAACCTGCCACCTCAACTCTCTCTCACCTTCTTGTTCTTCCTGCGGAGAAAAACTTAACCATGAAACTTTTACTTTTAATCCCTTTGGGATAAAAGTAAACAGCCGTCTTGTGTCCATGTTTGCGTAAAGACTGAAATTCTCCATCTCAGCAGATGTGGGTAATGCAGTCAAACGCACCACTCTCTCTCCTAAATTAATATTATAAATGCAAATATAAAATCACAAACCAGTTCCACCGCACACAAACTTTTCTGTGTGTACAAAAACAAAAACCAAACTACACAAACTACCAAGTGGCCTAAAGTCTAAAGTGTCTCACCTCAACCTCACGTTGTTGTTCTTTCTTTCACGTGATGAACCAACAACCAACTTTGGTTGTGTTGTAAGGTTGTCCCCAGCCAACAAAAATAAGTAGGGAAAGAAAGCGAGACACTCAGTGGAAGTCTTATATTCCTCTTAAAATATTAAGTCTCATGTGACATCCACTTTATTCGGGTGATGAAATGTGCCCACCGTTACGCTTTTATAACCTTAATAAAATTTATGCAATGATTTAATACCCAAGATTTCAAGGATTTCAATCCCACCCGGATTTATTCCACACCCGTCGTAACGTAACCAACAGAACAAACTCTGTGCGGTTAGTTTTAGCCAGGCTGCTCGAAGTAACTGCAGTTTTACGTGACATTTCAAACGGCTCTGTTGTAGGTTATTTCAATATCGTGGAGAAAGCACTAAATAATCGTGCTTAAAAGGTTTTGTGCATTTAATATTACACGGTGGTGTGCTGTTATCGTCGTAGTCGTATCATATTTACCAAAGAAAGCAACATGGAATTTAAACGAGACACACATTAAACGCCTCGCTTATTCTCTCTCTCTCTCTCCTTCAAAATTATTAGTTTACGTTTTAGAGAGAAATTTGAATATCAACATCAACATTTTAAACACTTGCCCATACTGCTCCACACATAAAGAGAACTTTATGAGATCGTAAACTTAATCCGTAGGAGGATAGATTTTTACGATAATAATTTTCATTCAGACTTGAGCCAAAAATTCTGGTTCGGTGGCCTCAACTTCAACTGAAACCCACCGATAATATTCACTCTTTACGGTTCACTAAGATATATCTTCTATAAATTCACTCTACAAGAGTTACGTTAATGAATGTCATTAAACCTTCTCTCGAGTATATTCACAATATCCAATTCCAATCCAAATTTCAAATAACAAATTCAATTTGAAAGGATTTCACGATCTATTTCCAGACTCAATAATTTGATAAACTTTGCTAATTAAGGAGTCTATCCAAAATCCAAACTCCAAGAACTCCAACTCCAAAGTATCCTTTCAGTTGAAGGCTTATCACTATCTTTTAATTAGGTTTATTACTTCAACCTCTCCTCCTCTTTCTCCTAATAAATGAGGAGAGAGAAGCGAATAAAAGATAAAATGGTGAATTCAATGTTACCAGAAACTACGATGCTTTTCACTCTTCTGCCCATTCAAGTGAATTCAATTCAAATTATTCTCGACTCGATGAGCATAACATTGCGCTTTACACTTGATTTTTGAGCCAAGAAATCAGAAGAGAGAAATCTTTTGTCTTTCCACGGCTCTCACCGTTCATAACTCATTATCTATTCTTCCAAGAAGACTTATCCTCTCTTCGCTCAAGGACTTATTCATAATGAGAATCCTTGAGAGTAATGAGACAAAGACTGCATAGCTTATTTCCTCATGCAACCTTCACTACAGCTGACTTATCTTCAGCTTCTCTCTTTTGTGTGCATCAATCAATACTCTCTGATACTCTGATCTCCAGTTTAACTCAGTTTGTCTCAAAACTTTCTTCGCTCTCCTCCGCATATCCACCCAACTTTCCTTCAAAATCTTTCGAGACGACGACGACGATGGAGTGCTGAAGTTAATTAGTTACACAGTTCATCTCATTCTCTCACAACGACCACCAGTAAAGCCAGCGCCCAGACCCACAGCCCACAGATGAATGGAAATAGAGGAGTGATGGTGAAACTTCAGTACCATAGGGATGTTAATTAAATTGAGAGCACATCTCTTATTGGCATGCACTAGGCGACGATGAAAGAGTGAGGAAGGCTTCTCTCCTTCATGCGACTTCCACCACAACAAGAATTACTACACTCCGTTCCACTCCCCACTTACTAACCAAAGGTTCCCAGTTTTTGTTCTTTAATTCTCAGAACCTCACATTGCATTGTGGCATAGCGAGGCTTCTTTTACTAGGCATAGACAACGTTGAAGACCCCTTTATTTACTTGACACTGTTCATAGTTCATAGAGAGTCTGTTTCATACTTTCATTCACTCCCCTTCTTTCCTCAGAGAGATAAGAGAGAGAGCTGAGGAGAAAGCCTTGTCTCTGCCAACAGGAGATCATGCCCTTAGATTCATTTAGAGTTAATCTCGCCCCAGACGTCTCATACACACAAAATATACGACACAACACAACTACAGCCCTTTCCCTTTCAACTCGAAACTGCATCTTCATCATAATCAGTCTGAGATAATAAATATACACACACACACAATAAGAGAGTGGGCTGTGTAATGGAGAAAGTGCATTACCTCGTCCAGCCCAAATCCTAGTTTCCTTTCCCTGTGAGTATAACTATTTATATAAAGTTACTAACATTCATTCTGGAATTCTCCAACAAACCAAAGGGCTTTCGCACCGACCACACCCACAACTCCGAATTTACGTCTCAACTTCATCCAACTCGTTCTGAGCTCAGCTGAACGCACATTCCACTTGATTCAAGCACAATGCATCACAGAGAAAGCCACAGAAATAAATGTTTAGGCTAACTAGCAACTAGTAAACAAGCTACAGACTACAACACAGCTAATAATAAGTCAGACGAGAGATAGGAAACTTTATGGCCAGACTGGAACTTGGAAATTAGACTCGCACTAACCTTCTCCCTCTTCCTTTTAGTTGTTTGCATCCTGGAAATCTGTTTACTCCTACACATCTAATTACGTAAGCTCCAATGCTACCCATTCACACACAAACACACACACAAATTACCCCATGTAAATCTTGCCTAGAAGTTGAATTACATTATTTCCGGATTGAATTCATACGCCTTCCTTCCTTCTGTACGAGTATAAATTACAAAGACAGACCGAGTCGTATCATCAAGTGTTTCTGCTTTCTTTGATGTGTCTCTCTGTTGTCTGTGCATTTACGAAGTGAAAGGAGAGAAAGTATTCCACCTCCAGCAATGTCTTATTATAACAGCGAGTGTTTTAAAACTCCCAACTTCGAAACTTGAAGTAGATACAAAGTTACAAAGGGAGAGACAGACAGACAACCGCCTCAGGTTGTTCAAAGGTCTGTGAGTGGTGATGTAAAAGGTTGTGTGTGTGTGTATTTGTACTTATTGTAAGCTGATCTTATTGCTAACACTGTGTGAGTAGGAGTGAAGGTGTAAGCAGTTGAAGAAAGATGAAAGTACGGACGAAGTAGTCTGTGTGTGTGTACTTGTTGTATCTCCAGGGGAAGAGGATCACGGCCACCACCACCTTTGCCTTTGCCTTTGCTGTGTGCTCTGAACTTTCTCCTCTATTTGTTTAGACTTGATGATGATCATTGTGATGGGTCTGAACCATTTTGCCTTAGATTTACACTTTTTCCTCGGTATTTGTCTTTCTCAGTGGGCTATCACTTCTCTCTGTCTCTTTAGGTGTCTCGATACTTCCTCACTCCTTTCTACATCCTACGAATGAGTGAGACAGCTCCTCAGTCCTACTTCCCTCAAAAGAAAATACTCCAGGGAATTCTCTTTTACAAATAAACCCAAAAACCAATTTCCACTCTGATGCTTTATCAGTCCACACTGCTTTCCTCCAAACTTGTGTGTGTGATTTTTTCATCGACTTTGACTCCTCACACTGCCTCAGTTGCCTGAGTACCTCTTCCTTCTTCCTTGTCTCGTTTACAAGGTTTTACTTCGTTTTTCGTCTCACACACACAAATGCACAAAGCACAATACACAGTCGGCCCGTGCTTTCTCCCTCCAGACAATTACAGGCGTACAGGCAGGCGAACAAATTTTTTACTACTTGCCTTCTGTCACGCAGAAATCAGGTCAAGCAGATTTGATGAAATGAAATCAAAAGGAAACCACCAACACACACAAGTCGATGGAATAATCAATTCCACATGTTCAAACATTATACAAGATGTGTATCCGAAGGGTAGAATGCCTCCCATCATGATTACTTTACTGTGAACTTTATCTCTATATCATTGCCATTGTCTACAGTCGACTGTCGACCTTGGACGAGATAACCACAAACTACCAACCACCACAAAAGTCTCACGACAAAACTTAATGCTCCACAAGCATCTTTCTGAATATAAAATCGCTGAGTGCTCACACAAAAACAAAATACTTAAAATACTATTGATCTGTTTTCTTTCATGTGCAAATTGATATAGAAATTTCACACACAAAACTTAAATGCTCCTCCAGGTGAAAGTCTCTTTAGGGAAGTGAAAGTAAGCCATGGTCAGATTATGCTGATTCAGCTGCTCATACATTCACAAGTGTATCCTTAACCGCAATATGTGAGCATCTCTAGGCTGTAGAATCTAGAGTGTCTACAAAGTGTGTCTAGTGTGTCTAGAACTCTGTAAGAGTAGACCTTCACATTTAATCCAAGTAGAAAGTCGACCACCTCTCTCGGTGCTTAAAAGCTTCTACATTTGCGAATACTCTTCAGTCATTTTCTACTTTGCAGTGAATCTCATTTCACCTTTTTCTGCAACTAATACAAAGTTAGTCAGTTAGGGCCTCTCTAACTATATATCATTTCACATGAGCCCAAAAGAACAGCCTAAAGAATGGGACTAGAGAGAGAGAGGACAGGACAAAAGAGTCTTTGTATTCACTGCACGAGTATTACTGGAAATGCGATGCCCATCACCGTCACAAAACTTGGAGAGTCTTATTGACTTAGTCAGGTTTCGGTTTGTGAGTATCCTTGATGGTATATTATTATAGTTTATAGCTGTGTAGTGTAGTACAGGGAAGTATAGAGAATAAGGAAGGCATGGAACGTAGCATGTGTGTACATCTGAAGGTCTGCAAGCAGGTGGAAAGCATTAAGATTTTTCATGAGAAAGGAATAAAAGCTTTGCCTATTTCTCCGTGAAATTGCTCAGCACGGAGAAAAGCTTATACGAGGGAATGTAGAAGAACAACAACTACAAATGTCTTAATCATACTCACAAACTTGTGTGTGTGAGTTACAGAACATCTCTCCATCCTTCCTCCCGTAAAATAAAACCACCCGTTTACTTCTTTCTCTCCGAGAAGAAGAAGCCAAGCGGTTAATTATTTTTATGCTCTCAGCTCCGGGTGGCAAATTTTTTGCACTAATGCAGCCCACTATTTATTGCTATCAAACTCTCCTCTGCTCTACTTATTCCTTCCCTCGGGCTGATGAGACTTAAGTCTTAAGTACACACACTATTTATAAAGATACTTGCTAACTTTCCTGCTATTCATGCGTTAATGATTCTAATGTACTTTCTCATCTTTAACTAAAAACACTACAGTTGGTTTCCCCAACTTTCTTCCCTACTTCTTACATAACTGTTGCCTCTATTTTACTTTTAATGAGTTTCTTAAACCAACTAACTACATATTGTTTTTCGTGAAGTGGAACTCACGATACGAAACACCTCTGTCTGCTGCTTAATCCACATCTGAAAGTTCCATCCTTTTCCATCAAAAACTTTCACTTCAATTGTAAAAAACACTTGAAAACTATAATACTATTGTTCACATTAACACAAAATATTGAACACAAGTTTCAAATAAATGAACAACGGAATTCAGAGAGAAAGTTGCAAATTGCAAACTTCACTTACAACTTAGCAAATATGGGAATTCCGCTTCAAAAATTTTAATAACCAAAAGCAAACTCACTTTGAAACGAGACAAGGGAACATCGAATGCTGAGCGAACATTTTTTACTACCAAGTTCTGAAAGCTTTTTTGCTAGAAATTCTATGAGAATTTTCCTTGACAAAAACGAAGTCATGCTGAGCACTAATGTACTTTCTTTCGGGAGGATTAGTCTAAATTAGAAAGTATACTTTCGCTATTTTCACTTTATGGGAATTTCGCACACACTCACACATATGCTCCTGCTGATGAGGAGACTGAAATGAAGTAGCCATTAATGCATTTCACATTACAAGCAGAGAACACCTACTGAGGATTTCAGAATAGAACGGACACAATACACACAAACTTCGTCTCAGACTTCCGCTTTCATATAACTAGAATTTCTCATTAAAGTATTTCATTTTTTGTACAATAATTCCAAGAAACCATCCACATAACTGAGAGTTTACAAAGCAGCTCTTACTCAACTCCTACAAACAACGGTTTCAAACCAACTTCTAATTTGCGATTTCCAATTATAATTCAATTCATCAAGCTTGTTTGCTGGAGGTTATTACTATTATTATTCTTGGAAGTTTCTCCTTCATATTCAAATTCCCCATATCCCATTTGTTTGCATTACAATACACACACTCCCGAACTGTTGTGCACAAAATATCTGCAATTTCGTAGGAAATCTTTTGTTCCATTTAATTTCACTACACAACTCTTCCATCTCAATTTCTTTGTACTCAATTACAATTGTCGTTCAAAATTCAAGAGAATTCAACACATCTCGCGATCTCTCTCTCTCTCTCCACAATAAGCAGAGAAAGAATTACAATTAATTGGAGAAACTTTGCAAAACGCTACAGAGGAAACAGATTGCTGTCGAATCATTTCCAGGCGTGCCTTGTTTTTCTCCAGAACTCTATAAATGCGTCATTCTATCTTGAATCGCTTAGCTTAGCAATCCGTGAATTAAAATGTGATTCTTTTACGTCAACGCAGGCAGGTATTAAGTGCAGTTGTGCAAATTATTGCATTCATTTCCGATGTATCCATTACACGAAAAATGTGACGCAAGGTAAACAACATAATTGAAGTTGAGTGAAGCAGAAACGAACACACCGACAAATACAAAAGCTCTGCTTTTTTCTCTCCACTCTACAAAACAAAGCAATTTTCCGCTTGACTATTTTACTATTTAATCTCGGAATAAAAACCCTCGGAACTTCCATTTCCAAAGTATTTATTGTTCCAATTTGAGATTTCTACTCGAATTAAAACTTACCTACAACCTCAACACTCAACGACTCGAATTGAATCCCCCCACATTCTCTCTCTCCCACTCACATGCAACACCAACATTAACTTTTACTTTGCATGTGTGAACCCTAATTCCTTTTTAAATGAACCAAAATTTTAAAATACCCGTCACATTTATTCAGAAGAAGTGCACATTGCCACATTCCGTCCTTCCTCACGGTTCATTTAATGCCCAACTTTCCCCAGCTTGTGTAACGCATTTAATCTCAATACCATTTTGTCCTTGGAAGGAATTCCTCAAGACAAACATCTCCTGCAAAAATAAAATGCACAAGGCACAAGGCACAAAAGGGGTAGCCACCTTTCTCCACTTTCTCCAACATTCAACATTCACCATACTTGCGAAATATTTGCAAGTGTAATTTCAACATGCACAACAATTTCCCTAACGGGCTTCCTCCAAAATGCATTCCATAATTAAACGACCTACCTACCTCATAACCTCATGGTTCATGTATCTGCAAATCATAACGCTAATTATTTTAACTCCCCAAGGGGATACTCAAAAACATTCTAACGATCTTTCCTCGCCTACTCTCTCTCTCTCTCTCTCTCGTCTGTAGGCGTACAAAGTACAAACACATCCCTCGCATTAAATAATTCCACTAGGCTTTCTGAATGTAATTTCGCAAAAATATGACTACCTACGGTAATGAAAAAGTCCAGGTGAAACTCGCATGGCTCAGAGTGTTTTATTTCTTATTTCATTTCCACATGCTTCGTTTCTCATTCCATTTATTCGCAGACATGTCGAGGACATTCAACATTAGACTCTCCTGCCGCCCTGTTGATGTTTATGTTGATTGAGGTATTCTACTTTCTCCTACTTCTCTTCTATCACAACAACAATGCCAAGTATCCCTTGCTCCATCAATCCCTTCCCTTTTTGGCTTTCCTCCCGTAATAAACTTCCACACACATTCACTAACAAAATGGGTCGAATTTCGACACACACACACACACACACAAAGAGACAGGCAGTTCTCTATTACAACCACCACGGACACTGTTGACTGGTGAATTCCGTTGGAGATCAAAGGTGAAAGGAAAATAGATGAGGACCTTAGGAATTCAGAAATAAGTTTGTAATGGTAATGTAATATGAAACTTTCTACTTTTGAGTGTGTAAACATTCCACGTAGAGAGACGAAGGGTGGTGGGTATTGTAATTCTTCCAACAAAATCCGAATTCACTCTTCCTTCCCACGACTTACCATCCTCACCCTCAAATTCATACGAGAATGAAGTAAGTAGCTTTTATTGAAACACCAGCTTTTTTAGCATCAACATTTCCATTGCCCTGAGACTCTCTCCCTGCTGCCTGGCTGTTCAGTGTGTAGCTTGTCGGTGGGTATTTAGCGGAAGACTACGTCCAACTAAACTACCACGGCAAAAGTAGGCGGATAACTTTCTTCCTACTTTCCCTTTTAGTCTGAAGCTTTGACTGGTAATCCTTACAAATCACATTTATCGTGCTCCACTGACAGCCCGATAGCTTATATACATTACACTCCTCGAGGTAAATGAATGAGCAGCAGCAATAGAACTGTATCCCTACATTTCCATAATGTTAACGCGATCTCCCTCTCTCTCTCTCGTTAAACTATATCCAAATCCTTTCCTCCACTCCCACATTATCACCGTTGGAGGCCCTTTTAACGATCTCCTACACTCCCTGCATACAACTACAACAACTACTGCAGTCTCACCACAGCCAAATCCCAAGCCTCCCAACACTCATCTCCCTTTCTAAAAATAAACAACTTCAGTATCTCTTAAGTCTCTGGATAAAAATCACACACACACACACACATTCAGAATTTTATTGGCAGCAACTAGCAATAATATATTTTATTTCCCAATATATATTTTTTTCAAAAACTTCCTCCTTGTCCTTACTTATGACAATAAGATGCGGAGAAAGTCAAAAATCACCCAAGCAAATGGTTCCGGGGAGATTTATGTGTGAGAGTCTATTTGTAGATAAGGAGTGCATAAACTGCAGACCTGTCATCCCTTCACATATTTATCTTTCGGTTAAAGTGAAGTATACTTGTGTTTATTGCTTTCGAGCACCTCTCTCCGCTGCTTTCCTCTCCTTCAAGAAAGGATTCCTAAACTGGCTAAACTTCTTCTTCTTCCTCTGCATCTTCTTCTTCCTTCTCGTCGATCCACTTTTCTTCGAGAATGCATCCACTTTCTGGATAAATAACCCTAAAAACTTGAAAGTGTGGAGTAAAAGTCCTTTCTCTCCTATCATACTTAACTTTCTCCCGAATAAATCTGTTCTATCGTTTTACACAACCCGTCTGTTTCGTTATTTACGCTTCCACCAGGGCCACCATCACCGGCCATGCTTTTTCTTAAGACTTCTCTTTCGCCTCGCTTTTTCTTCTTTCGCTTTTCTTCTTTTGTACTCTTTTTTTCTCCAATTGACTTAGACAAATACACACAACCAGTGAAGCAACCGACCTACCTACTTACACGACTCCTTTTATGTCTGAAGTGCATTCTCATTGCAAATTGGATCTTATTCTACATTCTCCTCTACCTACTTAACATTTTCTTCTTGGAAACGTTTGAACAGTCACTTCACTCTTCAGTCTACTTACAGCATCTCACAGTAAAAAGATAAGAAGAAAGCTTCGGCTCACTCCAACAAGAATAGATTACACTTATTGCATTTCTGTCTGAAAAATATTCCAAGCCAAATTAGCTTCTCTCATGTCAGAACTCTGTACGTGAAATATGAAGGCATTTCATAATTCAACATACACCACAATTACAAATATTTCGAATTCCCCTAACTCAACAATAGTAAAACAAGATCAGGTCAAGGTTACTTTCTGTTTTGGACATTTTTCAGTCAAAGTATTTAATATATTGCCGACATTTTTATATTTTTTGCTCTACTCACTCCTGTTTCGTGTTTCCCTCAAAACTTTCTCCACTTAAGTATTCCTTCTCCTTCTTCTTCAAGAATTTCTGTCTTGCAAGTTGCAATCAAAATCGTTACTTCTTCTCTTACATCTTATCATCATCAACCGGTCTCGGTCGAATCCGACATGTAAAATCACTCAGCCTTCATATTCTCCACTTCTCCAAAACTTTCTTCACAATTTCTCCAAGTCCAAAGATACCATCGCAATTTCCACATCAAAACTCTGCACCCAGTAATTACTGGGAGTAACCATATACGTCCCTAAAACACTCTGCCCATATTAATAACATCCACACCCACAACATCCACCTAAATAAAAAACACCCAAACGATGAACGACGCGTTGAGTCATAAAATTATCTGCTGTGAATAAACCCATTTCCACAAAAAAAGTGTAAAGTAGTATAAAAGAAAACACTATACATAAATTAACCATGCATGCGTGTAAAAGAAAATTCACACACACACACACTGTAAATGTAATGTCATAAAATAAAACCCCAGGAAAACTCCCACCCAAATAAATATCCATTTCAAAATTATGTAGAATATCAAACACGTCCAGTGGTCATTTTTTCTTTGGATGAAGAGGCACAAAGAGTTCCCAAAATTATTCGCCTCCACTTTCCCACACAGTCACAAGATGGGCGTCTAAGATAACGAAGAAAAAACTGCTCCTGGTGAAAGTGACTTCCTCTTTCCCAGAATTTCTGTCACAAATTCATTTCAAGTGGCAAGAAAACACGTCATAAAGTAGAAAGTTCCTTGGTGCTTTCTCCTTAATGTGGCATATGTTGGAGTTAGCGTTAGGGACGGTGGAAAAGGTACTGGGAACCTCCCCATTGTTCATGTCACAAGAACATGATTTACTCTCCATGTCATTTAATCTTCACGAATAATGGTTCATTCTCTGAGGAAATAACTATGCTCCCAATTTTTTCTCCTTTACTCTACACACACACACACACACACACACCTTAAATAGTTATAACACCCCCTGTGTCAAAATTATGCTGCTGAATTACATAACCTGCAATGAGTATTTATTGCATGGTTTGCGTGAATAAACAGTTATTTATGAGAAGGAGGTCTCCCTGAATACGAAACACACACCGCAACGTCCCATTTATTGCTAATAAACCGTTCACAGTTCACAGTAAACTCTGCTGCAATGCATGTTGCATTGCATTCAGCTGCAGAACGAGAATTTAGCT
Organism: Isotomurus palustris; assembly: GCA_034696625.1. Classification (NCBI taxonomy): domain Eukaryota; kingdom Metazoa; phylum Arthropoda; class Collembola; order Entomobryomorpha; family Isotomidae; genus Isotomurus; species Isotomurus palustris. The sequence goes on along the minus strand of JAQGAD010000431.1, from coordinate 6,565 downwards.
ATGTAAGCTACTGTAAGCACACACACGGACCAGTGAAAGCATAATGGCATGTTTTTTATCCAATTTACTTTTAATTAAACCCTCGTAAATGATCAAGTAGCACGAGAGAAAGCGAGAGAGAGTTCTAACTACACTAAGTCCGTGTTAATCTACAGGTGAATAGCTTAATCACTACTTCAAATGCTCGCCTGTGCTCCAGAGGAATCTGATAAAGCCTCTTAGGTACTCTCCCTCCATCAATATTATATTAGAAAACCTTCATAGCACTTCTCCTGCTGCTGTTGCATTAACCTACATAAAAACACGCGTTTTATTACAAGAAACTAAACAGGAAGGAAGTACAAGGAAAAGATTGGATTTGAAAGTGCAGAGAGATCTTTAAGAAAGTCCAAGAAAGAAGGTTTTAGCTCCAAGAATCTTCGTGCTCTTCTACCCTTGAACTGCAAACAGATCTTTTTCCTCTACTTTTCTCCGTGAAAGTGATTTATTACATTTCTTGTAATTAATTGGTGTTTCATTTTGAGACTACATGCACTCAATCTTGCACCTCCTGGCTTTCTCCTCTACTTTCTACTTTCTCCTACTAGTTAACAGAGATACGCTTAGGCTCACAAGAACTCTCTGGGAGAGACGAAGAGGGTGTAAGTAAGACACATTGCATTTGACCTTTCCCTGCGCAATTATTTTTGTTACTTTCTTCTTCTTCTTCTTCAACATTCCTTCTACTACGTCTCCTCCTCCTTCCTCCTATCTTAACTGCCAAACACCAAAAAGCTCGAGTTTCCTCAGACTTCAAGAAGAATAAGAAACCTTTTTGTTCGAAGGAAGCGAAGCCAAGTCCAAGAAAAAAGTAGCAGTGCAGTCAGCCACGTTTACAAGTTGAGAAAAGTCTTTTTATCGCACCAAATGTGCACGTTCACATGATAAGTAATGTATAAACTTTTTCGTGACCGAGTTGGACTGAAATGTCTATTATACTCTGTCAGGTGTCGTGGTTCTGTTGATTAAGCGAAAGTGTGAAGTGTACTGCCATTACTATTTCAAGTTTTTCAGGAAAATTTCCCTCTGGGAAATTGATACCTACTCCACTCTCAACAGTCACCACACACCTACTATACAAGTCTACTATAGTACCTACACCACATTGCCTAATGTTCTCGCTCCTTCTTCTTCTTCTTCTTCTTATAACTTATTCATAAGCAAAACTGTCTTGAGAAACAAATCAAGGATTGCCAAGTGAAACCAACCACACAGAGAGAGACCTTCAGTAGCAGTGTCACCTTTCCTAGACTAAATCTATACAAGCTTATACAGATACTCAGTTCCTTCTTCGTAGGTATCTCCCCAATTTCAGGATAAAAATAGCGCACATCTCATCATTTCCTTAGAGGAGAAAATAGGTCGACACTCGACACTCTAAAAACTAAAAAGTCGACACTATACTACCAGCAGCATCAGCAGCAGCCTTAGGAGACGAAAGGTATTATCCCTGGGCTTACATGAGCTACCTAAAGTCACTCAAATATATGGCTGAAGTTCGCAAAATTTCAACTTGATAAACTGCTTCCTCAGTTCCAACACTTCCAACGCAACTCTGGTGAAATTCCACTCACTCGCTACGCAATCCAACATCCAACTCACTACGTCTCAAAGGTACACACACACACACACACACGGAGTGTAAACTCGCTTCTCCACAAGGAAACCTGCAAAACACACTTGAGACTTGGGAATGACTTGTTTTAAGACTTACAAGTTAACACACACACACACACACAATTTTGCAGAGCTTGCTTGCTTGACAGAGATGAATTTGATTTACTTTCTCCCACCACCACAACCCGTGTAAACTTCAAGTCAAAACTCTCTTTCATCTTTGACGGAGTCTTAATGAAGATTAAGTGACACGTTGTAGTTGTACACACGACGTAGCCTAAAACTCTCTTTATTTTTAACCCTTTAACTCCCTAATTCACACGAATCAGCTCTTGTTCCACTTCCAAAAACTTCAAAGTTTACGACATTTCACATTAACTGCGTCAGCAGAAACCACAATAAAAACAAAAGGCAATGAGTAGAGAGACAAAGTCACGGTCACAAGTAACAAAATGCTGAGCTCGAGTTTATTCTAAAAGGTGTTAATTAACTAGGCATTACACGAGTGCGGGTGGTAGTCAGCTGATAAACCCAAAACTAAGCAACATTATCCTCACCTACAAAAACACACACACACACATCAGATTAGATTCTATTTATACATGAGAGAGAGAGAGAGGAGAAGTCTCCAGCTGGATTGAAATAGTAGGGGAGACTTTAGGTAGGATAATGAATGGGATGTGTAATGAAAATGAAATCAGTCCCGGTGGATTGTAACAGAAAAGACAATGTGGGATTAGGAACGCATCTCTCTCTCTCTCTCTATAAATAAATCTCCCTCCTACCTTCCACCTCTCCATTCTAATATTTGATTTACGGACCCCTCAAACTTGTTTTTCTCATTTGGCGAGACATTCGACAGCTTACTTGATTGATCACTGATCTGATCAAAGACAAGGAAGAGAATTAAACCCAAAGTCGAATGCCTGCTGCCTGCTCCAGAATATTCTCCAAGATCTCCACACGAAGAACGTGTCTCGGTTTGGAAAGTTACTTTCTCCACACACACACACAACCTTCTTCTGCGTATCTACTTTTCAGTCTCAAAGGCCAAGTCTCTGTGTGTTCTTCCACAGAGGATAATAAATGTATCTACCCTTAACGTAGGATATATAGTATATATCCTTCTGTACAGATTGCATATATACACTCAAGATCGAGTGCTTAACTCCCATAAGTCCTTGTGTTGTTACAGGGATTAGAATTAACTTCTTGTTCTACAGCAGCAGGGAACGCAAGGAAGAGAAATCTCAAATGAAATACACCGCAAAGAGAAAGGAGAGAGATTCAATTTTGGCCATACTTCTCTTTAAATCCTCCCTTGACCGATTTCTACTTAAGCTTTTTCATAACAACACAAGCTAAAAGTAAATCCATGTTGGATCTCTCAGCGTTGCAAGTTGTTTTCAAGTTTTCAACTTAAATCTCTGAAGAGATTCGGTCTAAAACAACTGAGAGAGAAATGAAGAATTAACTAACCAAATGCATTTCCCACTTGGTTACACACACACACACACACACTTCCTTCATCTTCTACTCTGGATCAATCCAATTCCAATATGTATTCAGAAAAAAACCTCAACAACTCTCTCTCGCCTTATTTCCCTTCCACTTTCCACAATGAATAAACTTTCCAACTTGGAATCCATCTCCCTTTCAAAATTCAAAACCCTCGCCAATTCGGAATAAACTGGGAAGTTCATTTCTCCTTAAATTTCGCCCATTTCTTAGCTGCCAGCAACGCAACAACTCAAACTCCAAAAACTCAAAACCTAATCCATCCCACACGTCAATTTTACTCATTTTTAACCCTCAGTTACTTTATTTTGACGAGCTTACTTTGTTCCCTCGTAATGGTCCCAAGTCCAAACCTACGCTGTAAACTTGTATTCTTCTCTTTTGTAAAATGAAACTCTGTAAAATAGTCGAGAGAAGACTCAATTTTTCAACGTGGAGAAATCCCCGACTTTAAATAGTTCTTATGACGTAGCTACCCTATTTTTCAAACCCGACAGGTCTTCCATCCAACTAACCCTGGAGCAGCGGCTTAAATGGTATCCAAAATACTTTCTCCCGTTATCAATGTCAGTTGGATGTGAAACGGAATGTTAACCGTGGAACAAAGTCAGCCATCCATTATTCTACGTTGTTATCTCTAATAGCTTTTCTATTCTCTGGAAAGCGTAATGCGCTTTTGGATCTCGTGTGCACACAACTCCATTCCTTCGGAAATTTGCATTCCGCATTTCTATACTTAAGTGTATCTCTCACTTCATGTTCATACCATCACTACGTGTTCCCTCTTTACGAGTCGATTGGCAATGGTGCAGTACAAGTAACAAAAAGCCAAACTGTATATGAAGTAACCGGGTAGCAAGTCTAAGCGGATTCCCCGAAATCCGAATCCGCTTCTTCTCATCTCTCCTTTCGAAAGATCTACTTACAGAGGAGTTGCGACAGGAGTACAGCCAAATGCACCCAGCCTCAAAGTCTCAAAGACCAGCTTATTTATTGTCCCAAAAGCCTCAGCCTGCAAACGCTATAAATTCATACGATTCATTTGGTTCCGACAAGGCCAGCAGAGGTTTTGATTTCACTTCAGTGATAATTCCATTCCTCAGCTTAACTCAATCTCTCATTCCTCCACACTACTACTGCTACGCTACACAAATATTTCCACACGTATGAACAAGAGTCCAAGGTTAAGGTTGCTCCAATTCATTTATGCTCACACACACAGTCACTCATCCATGAGTGCCAATTTATTGCATCCCTCGTGTATTTTCAAAAATCCGCATTTCCTCTAATCAAAAGGTAACTAATCGAAGTAAAGTTTGGTCGCCCGCGTGGCAGGTGAGCATTCTACCACTGAAAAACTGATGCTACTCGTGTAGGTCTAGGTTTGTACCTAACAAACTCCAAAGTTGAAACCTGTTTCAATTTGTTCTCATTTCAATCTCTATGTAACTCAAACTCTTTTCTGTAATAGTCTCCTTCGGTTGTTGTGGTTTGTGACAGTAACAAAACAATCGCAATTTGTGATGGCACAACATTCTTCTACCTCACACTCTTCATACTTCATAGTACTAACTTTAACTTTGACTCTGACGAAGAATGACAAAAGACAAAAAGTGAGACAGGAATTACAGGATTAGTGCACAGGGAATTCAAAGTAAGGTGTAATGAAATTATTAAATGTACGGGAATTCAAACTAATATTACTCAAGTTACATTATAACTAGGTCCAATACCGTCTTCCAATCTGTCTATGAGAATGTTTAATTATTTTCCATTACTTGCAAAACCGGCTTCCAAATTGAGCTTTTTGCTTTCGCAAGGACATAAAATAATGAGCATGTGGATTTGTGTAATAGGACCTAGTCCGACTAAGGACACATATACAGATTCAAATTCAAAGTAATAGAATAATAGAAAAGTAAAATCCCTTTCGATACCTTATTTCCAATACCTTTCGGAACCAGCTCCCGAAATGACTCCCTTGAATTTGTGTACGCACACAATTTACTTCAAAACATTCCGTCTTGTCCTAAAAATAAAACTCGTCAAAATTCTTTCCCAAAAAATCTCCCCATTTCCCTTTGAAACGTTGAATCATTAGCAAAACCCACAAATCTCAAAAATGCTTTCATTGCTCCGAATGTCAGAATGAATTAAACCTACACAGCCAAGCCACACAACCACAGGAAACCTGTGTTCTTTTATGAGACCCTCCTTTGATTTCACACAAATTAGTTCTTGTCACATCTGAGACTTTAGTGTGATTACTTTAGGGAGACACATTCAACATTGAATGTGGTTAGTGGTTGTGTGTGTGTGTCATTATCTCTCCTTCCTCCATCCTCCCTTTCACTTTCACACAAAACACAATGCGACCATCCTCGTGCATCTTCCTTCAAAAACTCCAAACCTAAATTTTTCCCCATCGCCAACTCTCCCGACAAAAGTTGGAAACCTCAGAAACTCAAACTATCGTATAATGATGATGACAACAGTTGAACGCAGTTCTCTGAGGTTCGTGAAATACGACATTGAAAAACTTTTTGAGAACACCCGTGTTGAATTAAAAAGGATTTTACAATGCATTATTGTGAAAGTCTCTCTCTCTCTCTTCTCTCTCTCTTGTAACTCTCAAGTTGAACAGGCGGAAGTTCAGATTTCTCTTTGGAGAAAGTAGGAGTACACTCTCAAAGTATAGGAAATGTTGAGTGTCATTCTCACTCGAAGATTTCTTCAGGAAACACAGAGTGAATGCAGCACCCCCTTATAAATAAAAATCCATCTAACAATTCAACAATCCAACTAAACTCTCCGTGAAAATGCAGTTCTTATTACGGAACTTTGAGAAGACAGGCAGGACTCTCGTCCTTATCACCACACAGAGGAGAGACCTTTTGATTCAAGTTTTTACACACAAACCGATCTACTTACTCTTGCCATCCATCCTCAAGACTCAACCTTCTCTCTCTCTCTCTTCCTTTTATCTTTGTTCCAAAGTATTAGACCCAAAATCCAATCCAGACTCATAAAGTTTTCTTTACTTTCTCCTTCTTTTTATTTCCTCCCTACTTCAACATTTCGTGCAGACAGTTAGCAAAGGATTTCTACTTCCTTTCTTTATCACATTTCAGAAAATTGAACTTGCTGCATGATTCCAAGTCTTCTCTGTGTGTTTTGTCGCCCAAATTCATCCCTCTCTCTCTCTCTCCTTTACTCTTATTTCTCTCCACACTTCCAACTTCAAAAAAGCTTTGGTTGCGTGTGAAATGGAATTGCATTCATCTTCCACGTAAATGTTAGTTATTACGAGAGCTCCCAATACGCGATGCCCTTCCTTTCATCGGATGTAAAAAGAATGGAAGTGGAATTAATAAATGGACGGAAAGGGAAA
>JAQGAD010000430.1:0-39310 GCA_034696625.1 Isotomurus palustris | reverse complement strand
AGGCAGGATATTGCGATTAATTAAAACGTATAAAAATTAAGTTTCGAATAGCTCCCGGCAACAAGCTACAGCCTTAACATGAGAATATATCCACGAGGAAGTAAAAGTTATGATTGTAATAAAGACTACACACACACAGGGAGGCAAACACTCCTACTTCCTCCCAAGATAAAATTCTCATTCATGATGATGATCACTTACTTTGGGTTCCAATAATACCCGGGTAGCCAAGCCCATGGCCATCAGGACGGGAATGGAATAAAGGAGGATTTCCACCACCACCTCCACCCATTCCTCCGCCATTCCTCATTAGTTCGGGAACCAAATGAAGCCAGAATGAAAGCTTGTGAGCTCTGTAGTAGGCTCTCACTCGGGGTTTCGCTTCTGCAAGGAGAAAGTACACGAGACAGGTTTATTGCTATGAGAGAATAGTAATAATCATCATCATTATTTCGTCACAAAGAATAATGTGTGTGAACAAGTTGTTCCATTATACACAAGAATCAAGTCTTAAAGTTAAACTCCCTGGGAATGACAAACCAACTGAACGGAGAGTTGAGATTGGGAGAAGAATTGGGGAAGTGAGATAAGAAAAAGATAATTTCCATCGAATGGATATCTCATCTCATCAACTGAACGATTATGAGCACGAGTCCTCATTGTTGTTGCACTTAGATGGGGATAACATGCGCTTACTTTCATGACTCAGCAAACTCCCCATTCGTAATGATGTAAATAAGATGTAAATGCATCAATTTCTCAGTGAAAGTATAGAGAAGAAGATGGACTTTAATGCAATAGGGAACTTTGTGTGTGTGTGTGTGTAAATATAGGGAGACTTTTATGCATAGGAAAGAAAGCGCGAGCTCTGCTTTCTCCTGATAAGGCGAAATTGACTTTTTCCCTTTCTTCTGTCTCTTTAACTTTAGCTGCCTGCTTATACTTATACAGAATCTCAGTGGCGTAGGCTATTCAGCTATTATGAAGTTTAACATGGCTGACAGGAATTGTGTGGGGTGGTCTCATAAAGAGACTTCGAGTTGCCTTTTTAACACATTATCCTTCATACTTTCTCTCTCTGAACTTAGTGAGATTTCTCCAGACTCTCCTCATGAAATGTATACATACACTACAAGTAATGATAATAATGAAGGAACCAAATCCTCATCTCTTCAATATCACTTCCTGCTTCTTTATACGTGTGTGTGTGTGTTTGTGTGTGTCATCATTGTGTGGAGTAAAAACAAGCAATCTTGCAAAAAGAAACCTAAAGGGGTCTTCGTCTTCTTCATATGCTATCATATTATGTTTTATGTAATATTGAGCTGAGAAATGGGAGAGAAGCTTTTAGAACGATACTCTTAGGAATGTTGAATGTGATCCGTCTAAAGGAGACGAGGACAAGTTTGGAACAGATGATGTGCGGGTATTCTTAGGGGAAAGTTCCTCTGGGAAAAGCTGCTGAGATGACTCAACGTACACACACGCACACACCTATGTTATGTAGTGACTACTGACTACCAACCAGCAGTGTGTAATATTACATTACTACCAACCAGATAGAAACGATGAGAAAGTTCTTTGTGGGAAGATGACAAGATGACAACAAGGAATGAAAACTCCACTCCAGAAGGAAACTTGGGTAGCTATTGTTGAGTATGGTTGGTTATTTGTGAGATAGGAAAGAAGACATACCAATACTCAAGTACTTCTTGTACTGGGTATCATATTGAGGCCAGTCTATCAACTTAGTCTTTGAAGTTGATGAAGACGAAGACGATGAAGATGAAGAAGATGATGATGACTTGTCCTGTTGCGGATATCGATTTTGGTTTCCTCCCAGTGACACTGACGACGACGATGAGTCTCCTCCAAGTCCACCTAATCCACTTCCAGAAGAAGGTGATCCTCCTTCACCATGCGATCCGGGATTATTATTGCCCTCGCTGCTGGGGCTCCTGCAACTCCAAATAAACACACACGTCGCTTTATTACACAGAAGAGGATCTATTCTTCATCCACTTTATATTTAGTTGATGATGATGATGTATAGTCAGTCACTTCACCGAGCCTATTTACATAGCATTTAAATTCATCCCGTGTGTTGGCTCAGTTAATAACCAACTAGTTAAATAGGCCCAAGAAGGAAATTATCTAAGATCCGTCAGGCGCTACCCGGGTTTTATTTGCACTCCGTTGACTGTGGAAAGGTAGTAAGATTACGTTGTAGCATTTTGTAGATACAAAATACGTGTATTCGTGTATACCATCAATTCTATCGTCTACGCAAGGAGTCACCAACAGTTTCACAGGAAATATGGGAACTTCTCATTCTGATTGAAAACTTGGCAGGTCTTGGGAATTTTAAGAAGTGAATTTGGACCCTGAACAAGTCAACAGCAGGTTGGAAGAAGCCAGAATGCGGTTCTGGTTGTAAGTTGCAACTGTACACACGTGTAGGACTCGACGATTCTACTCTGATGGTAGTTATTTGCTTTGATTTCCGAGTGGAATTTAGCATGTTGGTAGTAGGGAGAAAGTATTGGGGAAAGTCTTGCATTTTAGGTTAAGACTTGGAGGAAGCAATCAGTTTTATCCATTACATGGTTCAGTGGAATACGAATAGAATACAGATTTAGGAGCTCTGGTCGTTTTGAAGTATCGAAGGGAATCGGAGGCAGCGTCATATGGAAAGTAGGCAACCAAAGAATACTTTCCATTCCTGGGCTTTCCCCACACTTTCCCTATTTCTTCTACACAATACAGCATTACAGAGATACAGACACACCAGAGAGGTTAGTATGTGATACTAGTTCCGTGGTGAAAGATTAGGTTAGTTAGGGAGATAGGACTGTCAATAGTCAATATACAGGGACAGTGCAACTTAACTGTGTTAGTCCACATGGGCCTGTGTGTGAGAGATTTCATGAGTCGATGGGACGAAGAAAGACACTCAATTTCTTTCATTTCCGCATCTTGAGACAAAAGCAATAAGTAACGAACTCCTCTAGGCCCGTGGATATAAAAATAAAGTGTTAAAAAGGAATACAAAGTAAACACACATAGATACGGAGGGTGAAGTGCAAGTGAACACACAAGCATTGAGTCTTGAGTCTTCTTCTTGATACCAAAAGAAGCATGAAGAGAGTTGGTGAAAGCTTTAAAATACTTTTAGGCAACTTTTGCATGTGATATTGTTAGAAAAAGAACGTGAGAACAGTTCGTTCCAAAGATAGGGTAATAAGCAATAAACAGGAACATCGCGAAAGTCCGGGTGAAAAGAGAGCAAAACTTTCTCAATGAATGAAAGTTGGTAATTACAGTTTTGTAACTTAATTTAGGTACACTTGGGATGTCTTGCTGTTGTGAACTCTGTAAATCCTATTGAATCACATTTACAATGGCACCTAAGTGAACTTGTAGTCAGTAAAGAAAGAAAGCTGTATCCGCGGATATAACACATAGCAAGTTTCAAAGAGTGGTGATGGCATCTTGAGAAAATACTGTATAGGTATATATGGAAGTATTTAGAAGACTCTAAAACTCTTAAGGAACTCTATAAACTAATTTATTCGTCAATGACTTCTTCACACACACATACACACATTCTTCTATATGAACTTACCCAGTTTTAACAAAATTGGCCCAGAGGTGAACAAGAGTTTGTGAGAGTTGAACTTCATTTCGGGTGAAGTTGCCGGTGAAAAAGCCAAGTTGGCCGGTGGAAGAAAGGGAGTTTTCTCCGAGACTGTTGGGATTGGAGCTAATGCTGCCTCCTCCACTTTGCCTTACACCCTCGAAATGGTCCAAGTCAGATTCACCCACATTGGCCAGGTATAATGGCACTCCAAACACGTAGAGAAGGTCTTCTCCAGGGACACAACCCAGTCTCTAATCAAGTTACAATATACGACAATACAATACTAGTCTCGCATTGGAACCCAGTGGCCCTTGTCTGACTGAGCGAGCACACACAACTACAACTACTCTACAATGTATTAAATTCCGTGTCAAAGCAGAGGCAAAAAAAGGTTCAAACTTTTTATACAAGTTCAGTTCCTTTATGCCTCGTGGCAATGTCAGATGAGCTAATGTATAAAAAGTATAAAAAATCCCTTTCTCTGCCCTTACTTTCTCCAGTTACACAGGTATACAATTGGCACAGCTAGTATACTTTTATATGTGTGTGTGGCCTCTTTTAAACAACAAGGACACACCAACACATTTATAAGCTGCTCAGGCTTCCAACAACAAGTCTGTATGAAGAAAGTGACAAAAAATATCACGGGACTGGGAAATCTATTTTATAGCTTTTTCTCAACCTCTATTTATCTACACTTCCTCTCATGTTACTTTGAGAATCTCGTCGTCGTTCGTCGTGGTAGAAGAAAGTTAAACACAAGCTAGCAAAGAGAGAGAGAGAGAGAGAGAGGAGAGAGAGCTGCCTTGATTGTACAAGTGAGACACAGTGAGAGATAAGTTATTCTGCTGGTTTCCTAACTGCCAGTATCCCGCTTCGTTCTGCTTAAACTGAATGTCTCCTTCCGGCGAATGATGAAGCAAGGAAGCAACTTCAGTGAAGGAAATACTTATTACGTTTCTTTGAATTACTTCACTTACCTGAGCATAGTCGCTCACTTTGGATTGATACTCGAAGACGTAGAAGTAAGTACGGCTATTCGCTTGGGAATGCAGCTCTCCTACTTTCACCATCGGGGCTACAATCTTCATAAATCAAGACATACGTTAGGTTAGGATGAAATGGTTACATAATGATAATTTCACTTCTCCACTATACTGGTTACTGGTACTCTCGTTCTATGCCAATAAACGAGTTGAGGGTGTAAAGTGGTCCTTTCTCACAAAACTCTTGATAAATATTCATCATTTGTCATACAAACACGAACGGAATAAAAGCACTGAGGGTCTTATGAATATCACCCCACTTTCTTGACAGGTATAATCAAGTTAGAAACACTGTCTCGTATATTTTAAGGGCACAGACGTATGCACACACAATATACCAATGAATGAGTATACTGGGGAGAAATGAATATAGAGTGATTGGTAAAAGAGATAAAAGAGAGATAAACCGTACTTGAGCATCTGTGAGAGCATCTAATGTTTCATCTCGGACACTTATGGGGTGTTGGACAGGCCTCTCCCAGTCTGTGTACTCATGAATGGCTGCAGCCAATATTTCACTCCTATAGGCGCTACTAAATCCACAAAATGCATAAAAGATCATCTCACTGACCATTCCCCGTAGCACTCAATCCTTCTTCGAGGATCTGCTCGTGTCGTGTTCAGTGTTCAACCAATTCTGTATTCCAACTTTCTCCTTTTGTACATTTATTTGCTTTCACAACCAAACTGTGCAAGTTGTTGAGATAAGACGCACTGAATATGTATACTCACATAAAGAGGGCTACAACCAATACTGATACATAAAACAGTAATCACATTGGAATTCTATTGGAACATAACACCAACCTTCAACCTACTTACGGTAGGGAAAGTTCACCCATACAGTTCTTAGGTTATAGTGCTGCTGACTGCTGCTACTGCTACATCCCAAAGTAAACTAAGGAATGCGTCACAAGTTCTTTTTTTATCGATTCAAATCATTCGAAGTCTCGAAAGTTTGCCTATTTTCTTTTCTCTCACTCACTCACACATACTTTTGTTCAAAATAAACCAACTTATTTACTTACCTATAAAACCCATCGATAAACTGCCTCAGAACTTCTCTCCGTTTCTCAGTCTCGAGTCCATAGGTAGCGTCAAGTTCTCCCAGGGTGGGTAAAAATTCTGCCTTCGTCACGCCAAAAATCATTGGATATCGGGAAAGTTTGTTACGAAGAATGTTCTCCCGTATCCCGTGCTCAATAACAACTCCATCATCACTTGGTCCAAAGAGTCTCCACATCTGCTGTCAAATGCAAAGAAGCGGATAAACCCACTGGCATATTGAATACATTATTCCTACATCATCTCATCTCGGAGTTCTCCCATCAAAAATAACTGTACACACATACAAACACCCGAGAAAAGGACAAAATTGTGAACACTGTTGTGAAATATCGAATTAACATTACGTCCACCCACACGGCTCGTTGTTACAGATCACAGCACTTCTCTCCCAAAGAGAGTGTCCATTATTGTAGCATTGAAGATTATTAGATATGAACTCCTCTTTATGCATTTCACATATATTCTTCTCATCTCTGCTGTTTCTGAAACCATCGTTGTTCGTTTGTAGTTTGTACCACCAATTCACAGTCTGCTGCCGCATTTCGCAACATTGGACAAAACTATTCAAATTCCAATATGCCTCACAGTTCAAATTCATCTGAAACGTGTGTATATTCTCCTTCTATTGCATTGCTATTTTGCTCTACACAGCCTTGCTAGGAATAACAATGTCCGTTACGTAGGTAAATAATCTCCTCCAGGGTGGTTCAAGCTGAGGAGAAAGTAAGAAACTTTCACCATACAGTTTTCCGTAAGTTTCTCGTTTGGTCGTAATATCTTTCTAGGGAGAAAGCGAAGTGTGTGTGTTGAAAAAAGATTGGAAAAGTGGCATAAGATCTCCGTCAAATCGAGTAAACAAACGTAGACTGCCAGTTTACTTGAGAGTGTGTGGTGAGCTTTCTCTCTGCAATATGCATTTGTCTGCATACCTAAGGGGACGTATATCATAATATGAATTTCTCCGTGTTAAAACTGACTTTCACTCTTTCCCTCTTCATCTTCTCTGTGTGATGTAACTAAATATATTCGTCTTCTTTTAATATATTTGTCGAGAGTGTGGATGGAAGGAGTGTGTATACAAATGATGAATAAGACTTTCTAGTTCAATCAACGAAAGATGATGGAGTAGAGAGTGTGGGAAGAAATTGGTGGCAAAACCACCACGACTACGACTTCCTCATGGTACTTTCAATTTAGACAGGAAAAGGGAATCTTTTATGGGTGCTTTTGATGTTCGCCTGTGGCGGTGGCGGTGATGGTGGTGGTATTGCCATTTGGCAGTATGAAGTGTAGTTCATATAAGAATAACGTAACTGTAGGTGGGGAAAGGTGCACAAAACTCTTATACGGAAAAAGATCAGAAGGGGTAGGAGTATAGTTAAAGACTTACTTCGGAATCCAAGAAATATTGGAGTGGAAGCTGTCTAAGACATTGGAGCATATTTGAAGGAGGTTCAATAGGGCACTTAAATCTTCCGGCAAATTTCTTGGCCAAATCTTTGCCATTTGACAGTCCAACAGTGAGAGGCGACAAGGCAGATCCTGACATCAGAATTACTCGGTGAAAAAGTGGTTCTGTATATAGAAATGTATGTATAAGACATGTCGAGTAAGGAAAAAGAGAGAAGACAGCCAAAAGACGGAGAGAAAGTTAGGTGAAAGGTAGGTAGGATATTAGTATCGATGATGATGATGATGATAGCGGGTCGGCATATCCAAACAGAATCAATCCCATTAGTTTGTAGAGAGTTAGAGTGACGAAGAAACCCATGGAGAAAGTATATTACAATTCACAGGAGAAAGTCGTCGTCGTGTTCATCGTCGTAGAGAGCATAAGGAAAGATATGTGTGTGTGTGTGTGTGTGCAGATTGTGGATGTGTGTAGATCCAATCCGAACCCAAAGTCAATTCAACCAGTCAAGTCATGAACAAGATGATCATCATCGTTGTGATTGCGGCGACGTTTTTTCCCATGATGGAATTCAGTGCAGCCATCCATTCGTCCATAATATCGACCGCCGTAGGGTAAGATTGTTAGATTTCGAAATATCCACCACACATACCATCACACATAAGTTGGGCGAGCATCGTTCATCGAATCACGTCAGGAGGGAGACAGCACATGAAATAAAAGAAACGGACAGGATTATACAAGAGACCACGGTAGAGCAATGTCATCGTTGCTGTTTTATCATTTGAACGGTGGAAGATTTCACACAAGTTTCACCCTCTCCTTCAATCTTACTTTAGGCAAATAGATACTTCTCTCCTTTCTCCTAACTAACCGTCTCTTAAACTTTGACTCCAACTGCACCCAACTAAAACTAAACTGACGTGGGTACTTTGTACCTCGTTGGACGCACCACCGGTTATGGATTTTTCTGCTGCTTCTATCTCTCTCGGTCCTTATTGCGAAGATAACATTTACACCATTTGACACACTGTGTGCAGTGACAACTTTCATAAAATATGGATGAGATTTGCAGCCTCCCTTCTCTACTACAACGACTAGAAAGCAATAGAAACGGCCATGTGTGTGTGAGCATGGATGTCTCAAGTCAAGTATCTCTGGTGTCTTGTGTGGGCTCGAAAGAACCCCAAAAAAGCGATTTATTCCATTTGACTCATCTTGTCTCATTCAAAGTCAAAGCAGCAACTACAGAACGATTGTTCCTCAGGAAGAAATATATTTCCATTTGAATAGAAGAATTTTAAACACGATTGTTGGTCGGAAATCAACGCACAATCATTCATGGTGAGACTATCTTAAATTAAAAATCGTTGACTGGGACTGACAACATGATATTAATTACAACGCCTTTCTCCCCTCCTTTCCATCCCACATCTTTCCCTCTAGCAAACTTGTCTTCTTCTCTGGTTGGTGTGAAATACTGTGGAACTTTGGACTTATCATGAGAGTATAGATATATACATATATACCACTTAACCAAGAAGGAATTATATAATTCCATCTAAAGCCCGATGGTAGTAAACTGGTAAAAGGTGAAAGTAGAAAGTAGTGAGCCCTTATAAAATGGTTCTTATATACTTTATATATTATAATATACATATACGTGCGGTAGTACTACATAGAAGCTAAAAGAATTATGGGTTCAACTATTACTTAGATTGGGTACCAGGAGCAGCTCTTTAATTTCTAGTCCATGGAAGATTTATTAGTGAGCCGTGAAGGAGAAGAAAGTCCTTTTCTGTGGGAGAAGATCTTAAGATAAGTACTTCCACCCAAGCTTGTTTGAATTCTCCGTTTAACTCTGCCACTGCCCTACGTGGCCTTCTGGTCTTTGGGTCTTTCTCATTCTTCCCTAGTGGTTCTGTCTTCTGTATTTACACACTTACACAGCTGTATAACTATCACACAGTCTCACCCAGCCACGACTTATGTCACTGCTAAATACTTATTCAAAGGAGATTAAGTAATTCTCTGAAGGGATTTTTCTCGTGTTTCCTGTACACAAGAATATAAACGGAATGATCCAGATTTATACCGCCTCGATGGAACGGAGAAAGACATATTTCAATGTATTTGATGCCACATATTAATCTTTATGAAGGCCACTGCTAAGCCAAAAGCTTCCGATTTCCTGCAAAG
Organism: Isotomurus palustris; assembly: GCA_034696625.1. NCBI lineage: Eukaryota > Metazoa > Arthropoda > Collembola > Entomobryomorpha > Isotomidae > Isotomurus > Isotomurus palustris. Next base: position 29,946 of record JAQGAD010000430.1, on the reverse strand, counting down.
ACAAATCACAGATGATTTGGTTTGCACACACAGTAAGGCGAAAGGACCATCTCAGTGACAAGATACGAGGAAGTCTTTGCGGGGTCGACTGCTTACTCGCTTAAATCTATTGCTGCCACATTTATCTGATTTTGTTGTAGTTTTGTCTGTGTGTGTTTGAAGCTGCCAGTCGCAGAGAGTAAGAAGACAACCTCTGTCTTAGATTTAATCCTCGTTACAAACTTCATAAGCTGCAAGAAGTACTCCTCCTTTCTGTGTGCTTTAGAGACAATCTCGATCTCAAACTTTTCTCTGCTTCATAAATAAACATAGGACAAGGGAAAGTGATTCATTTGTCTTGCACTATTTTTGGCTGTTTTCCATTTTTTGCTCATTGATTTATCTCCTTCGCATAATCTTCCTGTTTGCGTCTAAGCATGAAAAATATAACAAGTTTCCCCCTCGCGTGCTATTTGTGTGCGTGTGTGTGCATATATGGTCATGTACAATCCCCATATTTATGAAACTGGGTTAAGAGAGAGTAATCAAAGAGATTTTTTATAATATTCCTTTTTCTGAAACTCGGCACAAGTTTTTATTTATGGTAAATTACTAAAGTTGGAAGTCTCAATCACGGAAATCCTTCAAGTCAAATGCTCTTTAAAATCATCTCTGTCAGTTTTGTATTAAAAACCTTCGAACTTTTGAGTTTTCAGCGAAATGTTAAACCCCAGTATGAATGCATGTAGTCATTAAGCTAATTAGTGATTTATTCTGTAGAGCTACTTAAAATCTCAAACACTTTGAAGTGACTACTTATGAAATGTTACTAAAATAATCACTTCCCTGATTGGCGCTTTGTTCGATGTTTTCTGTGAAAAGGTTTTACCCAAATAACTTTCCTTTTACAAAAGAACTTATTCCAACATTGATGTGAAATCCTGTTAGTCTTAAGTCTCAAGAGACAAGAGAGGTAATACAGCTCGGAGGAAATTACGTGTAGGGAGAGCAAAGGATCTCTTAAGCCATGTAAAGTAGTTAAATTCCCAGACGAAAACTGAAAGTAGTTTGTTGAAGTAGCCGTGCCCAAACTACACGACATGTATGATTAGAGTGGAAACCTGCAAATAAATTTGGGAATTCTATTATTCCACTAGTTTATTTTTGCATCAGAATTCACACATTCCCCCTGGGAGAATAAATTGCGTAACACTCAATTTACATTATCAAAATTTACCATATTAAATATACTGGCATTTGTATAGTTTCAGCCTCAGGTTTGGCATCCGCAGTCCAAATGCATCCGCAGCATATTTCAGTGAAAACTTTATTTATCCACATAAAATATGCAAGCTGTACTTAAAACTGTACCCTGTTTTTTGTATCCACCCAACTGCCGATAAGAAATAAGAAAATCCCAGTATTTCCAGTTAAGAAGAATTTTTCATAAAAAATTGAAGGAAAAGGAAGGGCAGTCGACGACGTTCTCATCCACTTGCGTAGAATGTTGCAGACTAGGAAGTGTACAACATTCGCTAAGTACTACGTCACATCCCAGCATGGAAAAGGTTTTACGAGTTTCGTAACCGACATTGCTTCACCAGGGAGAAAGAATTCTTGTCATTTTACTTCTCTTAATGGGATAAAATTGTAGGAGGACGGAGAGACAGAAGACAACGGAGCTAGTTTTAGAGAGTGATATTATACCTCTCTTTCTCTGAGTGTGTACTACCGGGATAACAAATGGAACTCAGAGGTAGTTATTCTTTTTAGGGAGAAAGAGAAATTTCGTAGATTTTAGATTTTGTATGGAGAAAGTGGAGAAAGTCCCGTAGAAAGGATGGAGCGTGTGGTAGCACAGTGGTTTGGTGTCTTTCCTCTCCAGCTTCCTTTGCTTCAGTAATGATATCTGTATTTCACATACAGAGAGAGAGAGACCTCCTGCATTTAGTGCCTCCGACTAATCTACCAAAGAAATGGTATCACAAGAGCGATGGAATAGCGTCTTCGTATTCTTCGTCCCAACTGGAATCACATCGCACAAGACAAAAACGGAACATTTCACAGAATAAAAGGAGGAAAAGGAAGGAATAAATTATCAAAAGGATTCTAGAATCGATTTCCGTTGTGTGCTCCTCTGCGGGTACACCAACGACCAACAATTCCTCTTAGAGGTTTATTACACTCTCACGAGTCTATGCTGACTGATAAATTACCGCTTATTTAGATGTGTAGCTACATTCTTGCAAGTAAAAATTCACCTTAAGACCACAGCAGGTGGAATTAATAAGGTTACCTTGTGTATGACAGCTATCGTGCGTGGGTCAAGCTCAGACATCCATAGATCTATCAGTAGTATTTCACTCTTAAATTGCAAATTTCACTAATGTCATACCCTACCAATGCACCACATCAATAGGATTTCCAATCTGTGTTTTAATGAAATACATAAATAACCTGTTATTCGCAGAACATCCTCGAAATGCTACTTTAATAATGAACATTGCAAACGAAATTAAACTGTCCTTGGAAGACTTTGTGCGAACAACTTACGATTTTTTACGAAAAAACTAACACACACAGACACACTCGTCATGCTGCTGACGTTCCAGATCGAAACCTGACCCATCATTAAGTAATTTAGGATAAAGTGATGAACGTAAAGTTTCAATATATGAGGATGCCAGAGCTCGTAGCTTAAGTATAGTTGATACTCCACCACAAGCATTGTTTCTTCCGGATACATCGTTCACCCTGCTACCGATTACTCTTTTCCCTTCCACATACCCTAAGCTTAAGCCTGGGAGCAGTTCTCAGCAACTAATAATCTCAGGCCGATGCTTTAGAGACGTTACAATGCCAAGTTAACTGTGGTTGTTCAAAGCACTCGGACTTTCTTTGGGTCCTAAAGACTCTCCTCCATAAGCCTGAGAAGAATGGAGGAGTGTGTACAATAGGTGGGATGGATGTTCATGTAGAAATTTCCGAGAGAGGGGAAAAGTTTTCCTGATTCCCTTTATCCATCACAGAAAGCTATCTGAGTGGTGTATAAATGAATGAAACTACTACAATGAAAACTATAAAGGCAACCTTTCTGTGGTTGAATCAAGTAACTCTTTACTTTTCTCTCATGAACACGAAGAAATCTCTGTAAGCGAAGAACAATCCATTATTTTAGGTTGTTGAAGCCTTCCTACTTCAACTGAACTACTTTAGTAGCTGCCAGCACAGACCTTTCGAGACGAGCTAGCGAGCTTACACTCGTTTCCCTCTTAGAAGACCACGTTCACTGGATTCCCCAGCAGTTACAACCACACTACCCTTTCATCGAGGGATTTAAGACAATCCTTGCTTGGAGAAAACAAAGCTACTACACGTCTACGTACTCTCAGTAGGTAGGTAGTGAAGACCACAACGGAAATCCGAATGCGTTAACCAGTAAAATTCATATTTTGATACTTTTATATTGCATGTCTTGCTAAAGATAACATTTCAACGAGAAGTAAGTACTACTTTTTCTACAGGAAAAACTTTAGTAGAATTTGTGGTCTTCACAAGAATTCTTTTGTATAGTAATAAGCTGCATTTTTTATATTTTTTACGTGCCTATAGGCTCCTACTTTTCCCCGTGGATTGGCGTGAATTTAGTAGAATTCTTTCTATTATAGTTTCTAGACGCTATATTGTATGGGTTATTATGCGAAATAAATATATTTTTAAAGTAATAGAAACACTCACACTTCTTATTCGCATTTTAAGTTGATAATGTTGTGTGTATGAGAGAGAATGAGTTTTTGTGAAAGGACTGCGCTCTCCTCGAAGACTTGAGTAGTTTTAGAGTAGAGCAAAAAAAGATGAGCCATGAGGACACTAATACTCCGGGAAAATGAAGATTGAGATTCGAAAGAAACTCTTCGTTGATTTCTTCCTCTGCCAAAAAGAAAGGAGCGGAAGAGAATGTTAAAGTAATTTTTGATTTCGAGGTTTCCCTTTCCTTTCTTTTAGTTTCTGGGACCACACACACACACATACATAGTCATTTACATTTTTATTGATCCCACGGGCCCTGACGAGTATTCCTGTTTGACTGAGAAAAATAATCTCATCTGGAAGTTGCTATTAGGATGTTAGGAAGAGAGTGTTTGAATAGTTCTTCCTAACCGCATCTATGTGTGTATAACATCCGATAGACGTCATACGCATATATAATAGCTGACCTTTTCTTGAGATTGCGATGGAGGAAGAGTCAAAGTCTTTCGTAAGACACATCTCATTATGTGTGTACAAAGATTGATGTGAACACAAGGGAATAGAATACGATTAGTTTTGTTTCAAATTAAATGTACGTGATGAAAGTGGTGGTGATTACTTGCTGTTAGCTGTGTAGTTTTTCATCCATCAAAGTCAAACGGTTTTAGTTACTTGTGTATGCGTTGATCACGTCTTATAACTCTTTTATTGGACTCGCATGTGCTTTGATAAGAAGGGAGTTTGTTTCAGTAAGTTTGACCCACAGTGACCGTTAGGTGATTAGTGTGATTACCCGAAATGTATTCTTATGAGTGGCCTGACCAAGTCAAAGAGAGTCAAGACGCAGTTCAAGGAAGTCATTTGGAAGAGATGGCATTATTAGAATGTAATTTGAAGTGGGAGTCCCTTTGGCATTTCAAAGTAACAAGAAGATGTGACTCATCTTTGTAACTCAAGAGCACTGAGTGACTATGTGCTTTATTTCCTCGTGTTTCTTTCTTTGTAAGTTTACGAAAAAATAAAGAAACAAGACAGTTTTCCTTGTAAAACGAATCTGTGGTTCTTGTTAACTCTGTATTTGTTTTCTGCTTCGTTAGTTGCAAATGTTTTTGAAAACTTAATGGATATATAATCAAATGATGATGTAACAAAAACAACATAAGTATTTTTCCAACCTTTTGGTAACCCACAAAATCTACAAACTTCACATGTCGCTGGCTCCAAATTATTTTCCGGTAAGAATAAAGGAAAACAGGAAAAGAAACATGATCAGCACAACATTCCCTATAATTTAGTAACTCATTTGTTCCTGAAATATGAATCCTCGCAAAATGAAAGTTGCTTTGCAGTTCAAGACGGGAATATAATTTTTTAAACCAATCTTCCATCCCCTTTTGGGCTTCAACTTTCAAACTTTCATAGTTTTCTGAGCAAAAGTTGAATATTTTTCATAGTCACATTGGATCAAGGGTCAGAGTGTCTTATAAATAATGGAGCAAAGTAATTTATCACACATAATCTTATTTTAGAACTGCACTCACAAATATATTAAACGTATACAATTATTTATACAATCTCGGAATCCACCTCTACGTAATGTATATTCAGTTGGCAGTAGTTCAAGTAACGATGTTATTCTTCATAGGAAAACATCAAAACACAAAGATTTAAACTTTCACACTTGAAATCCTTCTTTGCTGAAAATAAGTAGTTGCGGTTGTTTTTCTTTAATTTAGAATTGGAAGAGGAATAATGTTGGTGGAGAAGACAAACGAAGGGAGGGAGGGAGGGAAGCATCAACATTCAATAATGCATCTCAAGTATTTCCCTTGAGTTGATTTATCCATCTTCTGTACTAACATGACACTTACAAACTACCTGAGGAGAAATGTTTTCAAACTCTTTACATTATCCCTTCCCCTTTCTTTATCTTGGTTAAAGTTCCTTCATTCTTCACTTTCTCTTCTTCTTCTCCTACACAAGGATACATCCATACATACACACACGTGTCTCTTTCACATATTCATTCAGCCAATGAGCCCCGAGTCTGAACATGCAGACAAGCTACTTGTTCTTGATGGAAGAATTTACGAAACTTCTGAAGTCCTCGCATTATAATACAATGCCTGTCGAGCCACACACATATAACAATCTCCGTGTAAGGGAAGAGATAGTAGGAGAAAGTAATGTAAAAATCGATAGAAAGATAAATAGACAGATTCCCACACAGCAGGATACATTTTTTGTAATAATAATTGATCTCTGTCACCTGCTCCTTCTTTATTGTATTACTTCTGTTGGTACAAGAAAAACTTCACCTATAAAGTATGCTTAGAACATAAGTCCTGTGCGGTTCCTTAGCCACAGCCCACTTATTTGTCCCTTATAGTTTTGTATGTCCGATTTTTCTTCAATCGTCCCTTCTATTCGCACACGAGGGATTTTATCTAGATAGCATCATTCTTGCTCTTGTGATACTTCAAAAAAATCATAAGGTCCCTCATCAGGATCAAGATTACTGGGAAGTCAGGCGTGCCGCAATGTATTACACAACGACGTGCGTACACGGAGATTTTAATCCCTACATTCTATATCATGTTATCATTTCATAATCATCAGTATACAGACTTTATATAACCATCTCCAATAATCTACCTAGATTATTATGAAACTTATTAGCAAATTTATGCACACAAAGTTGTGTAGCAGTATTATTATTAAGCTCATTACTGAGAACTACACACACAGCAGATTCACTCAAATAATCATATGTTACGTGTTTGTTTCTATGTATGTTGAGTTTATGAAGATTAGAATCCTCCTTCGCCTCTCTCTCTACCAGCATGAGATCCATTCAGCTGTCTGTCGAAACTAAAAGTACCTTTCAACTTCGACAATCATTCTTCTCCGCCAGTGAGTGTACACTTGACTGGAGACTTTCCTCGTGAATTTAATTCAACAATGTGTTTACACATCCTGTCGTAGTAGGAGCAAGTACCAAATTTATACGTAGAATAACACACTAAAAGTAAAAGTATAGAGAGATAGAGGCACACAACTCTTCCGTGTGTTTTCAACGCTGTACGTACGGATGAACGTAAACCACGAGGAAACACGGGAAAGAAGGGAAATCAGGAGTTATGATCGTAGGAACATTGCATTGTAGGATGCTTTCTCGGAGTCACAAATCCTGCGAATTCCTTTGTACAACACACTGTGGGCTGAGTAGACAAAACCCATTTCCTCGTTCTTGTTTGCGGTTCCAAAGGATAAAAGAATGTGAGTGAGATCATAAACATTTGAAATTTCTAGGTTTATGTCCATCCGTCCGGGCCTTCTCTTTTGTTCCAATGCATACACACACAACTTCTCTAACTTTAATTTGGACTTTTTCCATTCCTCCAACTCTCCAAACTAAATACTTGCATTCCCTCATTTCCCTTTATTATCGGAATTAAAGGAATTTCTCAAGTTCCCTTCAACGGGAGGACGTCATAAGGACTCCCATTCCCATGTATGCTACTATAATTAAACCCAGAGGTGCTCTTACTCACAATTGCTTTCACCTTTGTGGACTCATCGGTATAATTTCCACCTTGTTATCTAGACATTCCATTCATAAGATCGTCATTATTTACACGCCTCACTTGTCTTATCAATGACTACTGTATAACACATGAAGCATAAGTTAACTACATCTTCGAACAAATACTTGAAAATTTGTACAAAATGGTTGGTTTGTATGAGTGTGTGTGTGTGTGATATATCCTCATTCATTAAAAGGCAAGTCAAGTGGGTGTAACAAGAGGTAGTCTAAAATACTTCTGACACGCTCACTTGACGAATTTTAATAGATCATCATCTCCTCTAGTGATTATGTATGAATAGCGGGTTGAAATCACAAGTGTGTGATTATTTGCTTTCACATAATAATTGAATGAGAAAGTATTTTTTATGGCAGTTTTAGGGCATGTTCTAATTAAAAGCGTGTGTAGCGAATAGACGGGTATATGACTATCGAGTTATTTCACATTGAATTTATTGCAAATACTCCGTTTCCTCTTCCTTGAGCTGACAAGAGAATTTGCTGAACAAGACAAGACCTTGTGATTTATTTGCTTAGAAGGAAAGACCAGAGAGGTTTAGATCATGCTTAACGAATGTTTGTCCAAGATTAACACTGCTGTGCCAATTGCCAACAACTGTGACCTCTTCTCCAAGTGTGTCTCTTGTAGAGAAGGGAGAAATCGCCGGGTGTCTGTATAACCGATATGTGTGTGTGTGTGGCAATCCTACTTCCTACAACGTTTGATAGTCTTGTGTCTTCACTCTGTCCCTACTAACCCCGGAAACCTATCGCGAAAGCTTGTATCGAATATCAAACAAACTCTCCCTCAGCTTTCCACAGGCTCTGCTTTCTCTTCATCAAATTGAGACACATGATCTCCTTGTCCTCATTTGGCCCAAACAGGACTTTCTCTCTCCTCAATTTGGACTTCTGCAAACGATCTCACATTAATTATCTCGTGTTTCTACAAACCCACTACCCGATGAAATACTTTAATGTGCGACAGAATACTTATTCACTTTCTCTCTCTCCTATAAGCAGGTATGTGATACGTGTGTACGTGTGTACTTTGAGGCTTTTAGGAGAAGGGAAATGTTTCCTATCCGCGGTACCTAAAATCCAAACCAGGTTACTGCTGGACTGAAGTCAATTCTCACTGGATTATTACTTGCGTTCCGTAACAGCCAAAGATCTACTTTAGCACGATTTTGAATGTGTATTATTGCGTAGTTGACTTTTCGGGGAATGTGGAAGTGCTTTAGGCAAACCAGACTCTTGTGATTTGTATGCCGTTCCAAAACTAATGAAGTGCTTACGCCAGCTCATAATAAAGTATGTATTAAGTGTGGAAGTATATTTCATTACCTGAGGGTAGAGCGTTCGAGATCATTAAGAAGTTGACGAACATGGCTCCTTTTCCGTGACCCATTAAAGTCACGTTTCCCCTGTCTCCTCCGAAAGGACTGATGTTCTCCTGCAATTGTGTGAGTTTCCAAACATTCCATTCATTAATGACTACAAAGTATACGAAGACGAACCAAAGATTTGCATTGTCTACTTCTCAAATAACCACAAGGGTTTATTTTGACACGCAAGATAAAGGTAACCGACAGAGTCCAGCAACTTACCTGAATCCAGTGCAAAGCCTGCGAAAACATCAAAGAAACCCAGTTAGCACCCAAGTTCCACACAAATCACTTTATAAGAGAATGTTCATTCTAGCTTACTGCGATTTGATCCAGAAGCGCAAAATTGGCTGGCGATTTAAAGTACCCATCTGAATTAGCGTTAAGAAATCCTATGGAATAATTCAGAAAGGAGAGTTGAGAGATTTATGGCATTCCCTTTTTGCTGATGTTAAATTGCAGGTGAAAGTTTTCCAATTGGGAATTCCATCACACACTCACTCACCTAATATTCCTAATCGAAAGTTGAATGTAATCACAATGATATTTCCTTGACTGACGAGCATCGAAGGATCATAAGGGTAGCCAGACCCAAATGAGCTGTCATCTCCGTGGACGAATACTAGGACGGGAAGTGGGCGGTCCACTTTCCCTTCAGATACTGTAAAAAAACGAAAATCATTTGGTTTCCATTAGCTCAAATTTACTTCTTCATCCTGTATAATTAAGCTGAGGGAGTGAAACCAAACATTAACATAATATATCTCGTAAGTGAAAGTACGCTTTATGTGAAGTATGCACACGATTGTAGTAAGTAAAAACCCATAAGACTCCACAATCCATTCCCTCCCACACACACTCGTAAAGAGAATTCACTCTAGAGATTCCCACCAGCGTTGTCTTAACTGAAGGATGTTAATGAATGATTAATGAAGATTATTATTCATCCTGTGAAATATTCACGTAGGGCCGAACGCTTCCCTGGCTTTCTCTCTACGAACGAATCTCTTTGCTCCTTCAAGACAAATTGCACAATGTCACACAGTCATGTTTGAAGGAGTTTTGAGTTGTGCACATTCTGCTGGTGTGCAGGCAACTCCACTCTCTCTGCAGCCTCCTCTGCCTTCACTCTACCTAATGGCATATCATATCATTCGTGAACCATTTCTTACTGAAAGTAAGTTGCAAATGAGACAAGTTGTCTCTACTCTCTACTCCGACCGACTATCTCTCTGTCTCTCTACTTGGCAAAACTTCCTCTTTCTCCTCGTTCCATCATAATGAGACTCACACACACTCTCTCTCTTATCCGTAGGAATACTCGAAATACTTTCCAAAGGCTGAAGACGCCAATTTTTGCTATCCACAATCCACATCCACCCTGACTGACGCCCTTGGTAGGAGTAGTGGCAGTGAAACGAACGAACTCGTTTGCACACTAATAATGCATATGAGAGTCTCTTCGTCTGCAAACACGGCCAAGTTTGAACACTAGAAGTCCTTGGCTGGTGACAAATCCAAAGATGTAACTAAAATATCTCATTCCTTCATCCAAACGAAGAAAAATTTCCTTGTTCATCCCAAATGTGAATGGGTTTCCTCAATGGCTGTAATATAAAATAAAGGAGAAAGCTGAGCGAGCTGCGTTTTGTTCAGTCCACGCCCTTCTTTTGAAAGTAGAAGCGACTCTAACTAAGATGAAGAATAAGTTGCTTCACACTTACTCACGCCTTTGGACGAAATAATATTGCCTTTGCCCCACTGTCAGTTCACCACCCAATTCCTCGGGAGAAATGCAAAAGTAATAATATTTTTGTTTATACGGGGATTTCTTACGCGAACATTTGATGGAGAGACGATGACGATAGGCTTTCTCCGTGTGTTTGTATTCAAGTTCCATGCATGACCAACCACTCATACGAAGACTCTTGTTTTTGAACCGTTGTAAAAGAAGAAAAGTCTGTGTGTGTGCAAGATCAAAGATGGTTGTGGAGAGCAGTTCACATATTTGGAGAAAGCACGTTGATCTCGTAATGTAGGACAGACACACAAACTTTTTGGGAAAACTCGTGAAGAGCTACAACCGACCGATGCCATGAATAATACTGTTCTACTGATTCTGCTGCTTCTGCTGCTGCTGTCGTACTTTCCCCATTTTACTTACCACTTGGCCGTGGTCCAACTGAGACGAAAAAACTTTGAAGAAATAAGGATCCTAATTGCCTTGTTATACGCATACTGCATACAAAGAGAGAATTACGTAATGGAATGAAATCTAATGGACCACTGGCAGGCTAGAATTCGTCTCATTGAGGAATAAGGTAGCCTCCCTATATATTTATATCTCTTCGTGCTCCACTATACTGGCATTAAATAAGATTGTGTGTTCAAGAAGTCAACACACTCCACCCCACCGGGTTGTTTAGCATTAGCTAAAGCTCAGATGTTGGCTGTGTATAATACACACAGAAGAAGTAAGCCACTAACTGTCCTTTGGTACCCCACGGAGACACGTTAGCTGAGTAGTAAAACAAACTAACTGGCAGTACACACAAAAGAAGGGTGAAAGAAACAGAGAAAGTGAAGAGCTGTAGGTTCACCCCATCCGTCCTTCGTACGAGTCTCCAATCTAAAGCGACGTGGTGTAAGGAAAGAGAAAAATATGCCCCTTTCTGCAGTTCAGATGTCTCCACAATTATTTTTACTTTTATTACCCGCAGAAAGCCTTTTTCATTACCACACTGAATACTGCAATAATACGTACTCTTCTGAACTAATTTAACGCTCGGAGACAAATTGCCTCGTTCTTGAAGCATAAGAATCTCGCCTGGTTCTTTTGACCCGTGAGCAATGGTTTTTACACAGAGACGAGGACAGACGTGTTGACAAAGTGTGTAGGAAGAAATTGCTAATAAATAATTGCTCATTGCTCTACAGACTTTCTTTTTCTTATCACGTAATTCATTTAGTCAACTTAGTGTGGAGTTAAATACGCACACACTGGGGAATAAAAGTAACATGCTGATGAATTTATTTACTTTCTCTGAGTTTCTCTCGTGATATACAAAATGGGATGAGTAATCTTGTCGTGATGAGGATTGAAAGGTTAAGTGCTTCAAAGGGAAGGCTGCATTGCAGCGTGTTTTTCGACACACAGTGTGGAACAGTTTAAATGCTTCTTGTGTGTGTCAGGATGTTATTAAAAAAGTGATGTGGCCTATAATCACTTGGGTAATGCCGCAAACCTTCTCCACTTTAAGTGTAAACTGTTATGGGGCTAATGGGCTCATCTTTAGGGGGTAGCGTAGCACTCATCCGCACTCTCATCGTCCTACGAATTCACTGACTATAAGTAAAAAGTGTTCCACATAAGATGTGCTGAGTCGAAGAAGAACTTGTGCGATGCACACAGAGCCACAATATAGTGGAAGAATGCCTTTTTACTCCCTGTGCAGTTCAGGTGGTAATAGAGAGTCCACTTCATGTCTCATCCAACGGAGGAAAAGCACGTAAACCTCACAGTCTATTACCCACTTCTGCCATTATTACAACGATTACTTGGGGTAATCATGAGCATCTTCTGGTGAACTTTCAAAAGTCACTTTTGGTCGGAAGGTGTAAGGGCAAAGTATACTACACACAAGTTACTTTGACGCGGAGAAAGAGAAGAAATGATGAAGAGCGATAAGAAGGAGAAAGAGAGGTCTGAAGGCCGTACTAAAGTCAGGGAGAGCTGGAATGATATGCTGGTGGTGATGTTTAGGATGAGATAAATAACACTTCAAAGTATATGAAACGTAAAACTCTTTTTTCTCTTTAGCTTTCTCTCCACTTTCACATTGGGCGTGTATGTGTGTGTTTGTATTCTTGGATACCTTTGAAGAAGTGTCGAGATACGATAAGAAGAAGAAGAAGATGACACGAGAGGAGAGAGAGAGAGGATGATGGCAAAAGACGGAGAAATAAGTACGACAAGATTTCCTTAAGTCGTCTCTTGTGACTTCAGTAATATTGCAAACAGGGCTGAGCAGCAGCAGTTCTTTTTAAAGACTCGCCCACCATTTCCCTGTGTAGTACATTGTATAATCAGAAGACTTGTTTCTCTTTAAACACAAGATGTTTGGGATGTCGAGTCACGAGAAAAGTCAAAAGGGCTTCGTAGAAATGAAAAAGATTTTGTAACATTTGTTCTTTGTCTTGCAGCAGGACGTAAAAGGAGGGTGAGATCATTTCTCAGCATTCTGTGTGTTCAATTCACAGATTAAAATCTACTCTGTTGTCTGTAGTTTTATAAAATTCAAGTAAACTTTTTTGGTGGATTGTGACTTCTGACACGTAAAACTCGAAGGCAAAAATCTCGATTAGGATTAGCGCTTCGAAGAGGAGATTAAAAGGTATGGCAGGAATTTTAGAAAGGCTGACGAAGACTGGTATTGTTGCAAAGATAACAAAAGATGGATGCACATAATAGCTTTTTAATACTCTCTCATTTCCAACGAAAGATTTGTATAATAATGTTTTTGTTTCTTTGAAATAAATAATTTCCCTGTGGCAAATTCGGAGTGATGTTCAGCTACCTACCTGGCATGAAGATTTAAAAGATTACGTGCTCACTCAGCAATCCGTTGGCTGACGTCATGTCAGAAGTAGTTCGAGTGGAATTCATCGTGATGCGTAACTATTCCTATCTGAAGATGACTGTGTCTGTGTTCCTCTGCTTGTGCATTATTTGTATGCGGCGACATGCAATGCAACCCATTATGGAAATGAAAAATATGGAAAGCAACGAGCCCCTAGGTAATTTAATTTTCCTAAATGACCCATTCTCTGCGTGAATTCTAGTGAATAAACAATTTCTGTGGTTGAAGTAAACAGAAGGAAGACACTAATCGTTACCTTATGGTTGCAACACAAAATTAAATTAAACAGTCGTCCGAAACTAAAACAGAGAAATGCTTCAGCACAGGCTCTTCCTATTTATAAGCAGCCTCTCACTTCCTAGAATCACACGGCACGTTCATCTCTATTGCTTTTAATTTCATCTCTCTCTCTCTCTCTCCTTCTCTCAGCTACACAAATTCGTTATCTTCTTCGTAATGTAACAAATGTAATGAAATATAAAAGGTGATTTCTTCCTAATTACGTCCCTTCTGTTTGCACTTCACATGAATCTTGACTCACTCTTGGGCTTCATTAGTATCAAAGAACCCCGCAATACAAATCCTTCTCAAATTAAGAATCAACGCTATTGTGGCCTGATGTTCAAATACCGAGATTTCTGTTTGGAGAAATAGAAGAGACAGAAAGATTGGTTACTCACAAGGGGCAGAAACTCTAATCAAACGAACTACACCCTCAAGACCTGACTAATAATTTGGCAAAAACACCAAACACAAACACGAGGAGAGTTCGTTTTATGAGAATATGCAAAATTATTTCCTTCCTAGCCAAATATCTGACATTATGTTAAAGTGATTCTTTCCTTCGCAGGAATTCGGAAAAGAGGTCACACACACTAAAATAATCAATGTTTTCATCAATAACACTCTTCTTGTTGCTTTTCATTCATCTGTATGCCGTTAATTTGCTTGAACAAAGACGCTCTCTGCTGTCTGCCCCTTTATGCTTGTAAAACAACCAAATTTCACGGTAGCCATTCGTTCGAACTCTCCACGATGAAAGGGAAACACACATTGACAAGGATATAACGTACGACAAAAGGCCGCGTGCCATTTTCACTTTGCCATTTAAGTTTCAGTAGGGTTGTTGAAACGGAAAGATTGAGATGCCTTTGGTATACACATGCATGTATAAATTTCACGGCAACTTAAGCAAGTGTTTCATCTGAGCAGCAACACTGCACACACACCCTTGAGAGTCTCGGCAGACTTTCACTGTGAGCTGCTTTCACCGTCCAAATGCAATTCCAACGGTTGTGTCGGTGTGGACAAACACAAATCTGAGGAAGATGAGTTTGGTCTCCAATCGAGCACAAAATCATTCACTTTTTGTGGTTACCTATCCAACTATAAACGGACGGTGTGTGTATCCTTTGTGACTGCAAATATTGATTTTAAGTGGGCAGCTAGCTACTTTCTCATAAAATCCCCAGCGAGGAGAGGGACAGACAGGAAAAGCAGCTTGACTTACTTTGCCCTCATGGATAAATCTATATGCTTAACTTCCATAATGTTCAAAATGCTCTGCTTTAATGATTATTACAGCAGCAACTCACTCAGAGTAGGAGCAAGTTGAATCTCACCTGCCAAAATACATTTACCACTCTGAGTATTTCGTCTGTGGTCAACACGTCTGCATAATTTACGAGGCCTAATTCACCCCAACCAATTAATAAACCCAAGTTGAAAGTAGAAATGTTTGAAGAGATAAGTTTATTTTATACATTTCCATTCCAAAACCAACAAGTAGGGAGGGAGGCCAGTGGGGACTGGGCTCTAATAATTTATGGCTCAATTAGTGAATAGCCTTTGTTTGAAACGCATGTAATCTTGCCAGAGATCTACTTTTGTAGTTGCAACACTGAAGCTGCGATGCTCTGTATAATATTAAGCACATGTATGTGGGTAAATATGTATAGATTATACAACTAAACAGCTGTGTAAAATAATAGCTAGTAGTTTGTTCAAATCTAAAGTTGCAAATTTAGACTAAACTGGAGTGAATGAGTGTGTGGGACTGTGGAAGGAGTAAGGAGAAGTATTTAAGCCGCATGTAGCTGATTGTAGGAAGGAGTGAACTCTCTCAGCGTATTGTTCCTGTTGAGATCATCAAGCCAATTTCCAACCAAAGTCCCCACCCTCTTATTTTGCATAATAATATTATTGCCTACCCCTTCAACGTAAATTGAGGGAATTGTTCCTTTTGCTGCTCCTTTTGCTGCTGCTGGTAGTGCACAAAACACAATATTAATGATATACAAACCGTGATATCCAAACAAACATGTTTTTCTAGTGTGTATGGAATGAAGTTAAAATGTTAACTTTACATCTGAAACTTTCACTCTGTGGGATATTTACTTTCTCTCGCTGATTCTCTCCGCCCACTTCCAGCATGTTTGTAACGAAAAGGAAAGTACTTGAGAGAAGTTGAATAGGAACAAGTAAACCGATTAACTGCTTTAATGTGATGTGGGACTGGTACGGTTTTCATGAACAGTCTCCGATTTCAACATTTCAACTGATGGGATTCAACGATCAAAGAGTTTGGAGGGATGCAAAAAGTCCCCTTCATTCATTTCATGTCTGTTGTACTCTCGGATTTCATGCATATTCAGCGTGTAGGACCATGCCCTTCCGTACTTTTGTACAATATTGACTAACCAAATATTGAGTATCCTTCTTGTTGGCCAACTCATATTGATTCATTCATCCTATTCAGATATTTGTTAAGTTAATCTGTGTGTGCACAGGTAGGTATGTTCGTTTGATGGAATGTGCTTGAAAAGTTGTAGTTTGTGTGCCTTTTAACCTCATTTAGAAGCAGTATAGAAGTTACAGGTCTAGACTATTGTCTATAGTGTAGGCAGAACATTAGGAGAGATACTGTTTTTACGGGTACATCTTTATAAACTCCGTATTAGACGTAGTATTGCGGAGAGATTAGAGAAGAGTGAGGGACAGTTGCCAGATGTGGAAAACAGATACGCACACAATTATTATTATGACTTAGAGAAAGTTTTCAAATTCCCTTTCACAATCTCGACCAAAGCTAACTTTAATCCTCAATAAATAAGCTGCGTACGTTACCACAAGAAATAATTTCATCCAAACACAACAACGAAAACTTTTCTCATTTCGCAGTGAAAGATGAGTGCCTTTGGTTTACTGTGGATTGTGGACGTCTGTAGTGGTCATTCTGTTAAGGTTCTTTATTTATGTATGTACAGATGGAAGAACGTAGTGACTCGTATAGGAGGTTGTATGTATGGTGTATTGATATAATACAGATATTCACCAATTAATGATAGACATCCGTAAAGTTTGAAAACTTTATTAGTTACAAATACTGTGCTTTGCCCCAATTTCATCATTTTTCGTGTAAATTGTAGAATGGAAGCGTATTGGATTATACCATCGCAGCAGATATAGAAAAACGATGCGTAGTAAAAGAGTAAACCGTTGAAAATGTACTCATCACAGGCTTTCGGAACAGGAGACATTGTTCACCAAACAATGACACGCTTCTTTAAAATTTAAAATTTCCCTTTATTCTCCAATTACAAACGAGGAAATGACAAACGTCTCGTTAAAAGTAATTAGAACTCCTTTCTACTTCTCATTTCGAGTGTTCTCATCAAAATGAATATTGTAATGCGAAGATTAGCATTAAAGTTGGTCTCACTTTTGGTGTCTTTCTTTCACAAAGGTCGTGAAGTGGAGCGAGAACGTCTTGCAATGTTCTACAAGTGACAACACCATACATATTCCATATAGTAACTATAATATTAAGCCCTGGATCCAGGAAAAAGTAAGACGAGTCAACTATTGCGATAGTGCAGTGTAATTTATGTTGATTGTTTTACCAGAAACTTTGTCACTTTTGTCATATGCATTCTTAGAAAGTTGGAACTCCACACAAAGTTTACTTTTCTTTCAGAAGGCTCAGCACAATATGTCCGTTTGACTCTGAGCATTCACCCTTCCGACTTTCTCTGGACACAGAGATACTTTCACCAGAAGTTTCTCACAGTTCACCGGTCTACTGTGAAATTGCTTCGTTAGATAATAATTACAATTCAGATGTCTTCTTCATTTCTACATTCACACAAACAGAGCGAAATAAAATGACAGTAACGTCTAAATTGAATTCCATTTTAACATTCATTCGCTCTCGAAGGCTGCAGGTCTGATGCAGCTTGTAGTAATAAAGACACAGTCATTATTGTTTCCTCAGTCTGCTCATTCAATCTTCTGAAACTTGATGAAGCCTCATGCTGGTTTATTCCCTGGAAATGCAATTAAGGCTAAAAACATGGAAGACATGTGACCGTGTGAGCAGAGATTAATAATGGCAATAACAGTTCCATTAATTCCTCTTTTACGAATTCAAAGAAAGTATCAAGTTATTCAGGCGTGAATGCGGCTGAAACATGACTTTTAGTCGGAAAGAAGAATTAAGTAATAAAGTCATGGGTAGATGGGCTTGGGACTTGGAAGGGCAGGTTGATGAAGTAAACAAAGTGTAATGAATCACGAGGAAGGAATGAGATTGAAATGAAATTAATTAAGAATATAATAACCTGATAGTGGCACGTATATATTGAGAAAGAGACAGTCTTCGCTCTGATTCTTGAGGAAAGGAGCAAGTCTCTTGAGCTGAGCAAGTTTTCCACGAGGCATCCTCTTCAGTATTTCCGTCTCGTTCATTCCGCTGCCATTTCCATCGCCACCACCATTGTGACTACCACCACCACCACCCCCAGAAGCAGAACTGACTTCAAAGTCATCGTCACTTTCCCCACTTTCACTTTCACCCATATGAAAGTTGTTATTATTCCGATGCAGTGGAAAAACTTGAGGGCACACAGGACTTGGATCCTCGTTCATTTTAGTCCCAGACCACGGGGATCCACTCACAGGGGGCATAAGCCTTAAGGACCCCACTGGTGGAGAAGCATACGGAATTGCAAGGAACACTTCAACTCCTTCAAAACCTCTTGGCATAAATAAAAATCCTCTTGTGAGTCCAAGCTTTGTTGTCACAACTCGAGAACTCCATGTCCGTGGGAGAAGAGTGTGTGAATTCACGTGGACGCTTGGAAGGCACATTATCACCAACAACAAGAAAGTTTTCAACACAAGCGTCCTTGTCCGCAACCCACCAACTGAAAACCACTGCCAAAGGTGTCCTGGGAAATACATACTTACATTCTTTGATGCGGAATGCTCCTTATGCCTCTGCTGTCTCTTCCCCGTGGGTTTAAAAAATTAAGTACACATAAAATCCCATGAATAGTTCATTCCTGCATAATTCTTCTTCAATACTCAAGTTGCTTTTTGTAACAATTCGGAGTAGCTGTCGTAACTTTCATTTGCTTTATCCTAACAAAATAAATCTGTTGTGCAATTGTACATTAATGCAAATGTGTTTGGGTGACAGGGAACGAATACATTAATAAATTATTTTAAGTCCAATTTAGATGAACAGTCATAAATGCGATACTTTCACTTTTCGGCGTTTTCGGTATCATGACTTCCAACTCTAATGTGTGTTGTCAATTTACTTTCGCCTTGATGTATTTCATTACATTTCTTTCACTTCAACTTTGAGAGGAGAAATCTAGTGAAAGCAACTTTTCAAAAATGACACAAGTTGTATGAGAGTTTTGTGAGTCGTGACACATCTTTACACTTCTGGGGAAAAACTCATTTTTTGTTTTTCAAATAGAAAAATAATATATTCGAGTTTGTTTCTCTTGCAGTGAAAATAGTAGAGTGTGTTGATCCTGTTTGAGTGTCATTCTGGCACTTCCTTTCTTATATTAATCCAGTGACAGATGAGACATAATTATTTGCTTGGGATGACAAACGAGGACTTCTTGTTGACAGCCTGCTGTGGATTTCTTTCTTGGTGCTCCTTCACCCTTTGCAAATGGGCCGTTGAAATGTACAAATTCTTTCTTCAGTTTGCCACACTGTGTTTGAGTCTTCTCTACCGTATTGCAAAATCGTTTATGCGTGTGTGCCAATCCAGTCGTGACTTCAAACACTATTAAACGAAATTATATTCATGAGACTGTGAGGCTTTCTAAGAAGTTCAAGTGTTGTGGTAAAAATGCCCACAAAACTGTCTCTGCATGGGAGATTTTGAAGAAAGAGGTTTTTGTACCTCCAGCTATTCATTTACTGAAATAATATCACTATGAAACTTTGTAGGCTGCTCACTTGTTTAGGTTCCACTTTCCTTTGTGCAATAGCAGCATTACGAAACAATACGTAGTATGCAGGGTGTCGTAAACTTTCACCGGTGAAAGCTACAGTCCCCTGTGAGACTCCAATGTGTACGTTTTTACGTCTGAAAATGAAGGGAGCGAGTAGAAGAAGTATCAGTTTCGCAGTACATTGATTTATTTCCACCTTAGGAAATATTTCGATTTTTCTTGACGTAATAACGTAACTTTGACTATTACTGTTTGACACCTAGAATGTGTTCACCATGATACTCATATGAATTTATTTCCCCCAGATGAATGAAACGCAAGTAATATAATGGTATAACTTGTGTGGATGAAATATTCACGAGTAAAATGAAAAATGGGTCCAGCACACACACACTCACTGCTAAACTTACGAGTGACTTACAAGTATTTGCGATAACGGGTATCACTAGTAAAGGAACGAGAGGCTCACTTCACAAAAACGGTATTTATAAGTTCCCCAGCTGAATTTCATGGGAGAGAAGTGAATGCGGCGAAATCTTCCAACAGACTGCAAATCTTTCCCTGCTTTCTCCTTGTTTTCTCCAGTGGTGAATTGGCCTGAGTTCCTCTTACTTCGTTAACCCTTTTGGTTCTTCCATATTCTCTTGCGCTCTTATTCAGTCTTGAGTGTGTGTGTGTTTGTATAGATAGATGGATTGTCGTTGAAGGCAGCAGCCCAAAAGAAGAAGTTCAGTGGGTACGGTACAATATATAGATACATATATCCAAAATACATTATTATTAGCAGACTGTACAAAAACAGAGGCACACTAGACAAGACTATTAAGTATTGAATTGTGTGTGTGTGTGTGTGTATTCTTACTTACACAAAGACAAAGTTTTCTGTGTGTACCATCCTCATCTCCGTAATGCGGAAATAGCTTTTATTTGTGCAAAAGACTTTCTTCTCGAGTAACTAAAGATAATTTGATTATGCTTCAATTGCAGAAATTAACGAAGTAAGGTGGAAATGTAGTTATGTAGTTTAGTGGGTAATGCAGTTTGGTTCTGTGAGGTACATAAGTAGGTTTCATCGGGGTGAGTTGTACACGAGGATAAAGAAGTATAGTTTGAGGAAGACGAGACTTCTTTGGTCCGGAGGAGTGGGAAGTGAACCGAAATCCCTGAAAAAGAAATCAGAGTGACTGAGTGAAAGAAAGAATGACGGGATGAGCCCATACGCCATACATACAGAATAGATTGCTGGTATTTCCTTTTGGGTTCAGAAAAAAATTCTTTTTTCTCTCATCCTAACGATACCTTTAAAAAGATTTTCTCTTTTTGTACAATGCATTCAATGCGGATAAAAATGACTACTACAGACGAACACACAGCTGCTCATTCAGTCTTTCCATTGCCGGTGATATTGGGAAAAAGATTGTGAACCCAAAGGAAGTGGGAAGCAGTAGAGAAGGAGAAGACGATCTCTCGAACACGAAACGAGTTAAGTAAGATATCTTAAAGTATTTCCCTATCCACCTTTTAACTTACTTTCTACCTTTCCTACTCTATCCGTAATGTGTACAATCTTCCCCATTACTTTCCTTCAAACATGCATAGAATTTTGTACCATTGAGTTCCTCATCTTCACTTCACCAACAACCGTACAAAGTGTATTCTATTTGAGCATCTGAGATCCACGGGAGAAGGAGTATTATTGCTCAGACTTCAGACTCCATACTCCACTCTACGGGAACATAGCAGAATGGGGAAAACTCTTGTAATTAAAAAGAAATGTCTGTAATCAAAGAACTATCTGGGACTGGGGGAGTCTATTCCACGTAGTTCTGTCTAAACTCTTAAAACTTCCATCAAGCGAATAAAATGCGTAAAATGTGAAATACAAAGAGAAAATTCTTCTCTGTTTATATATCAAAGTAAATATTGTAAAATTGCGAGGAGATTGGGCAATGAATAAAAGTAAATGTGTGTTTCCCTCTAAGCTGTCTATATAATGGACAAAGTTACACGAACTCAATACTGCGCTTCTGAGAATCGCTGTGTTGGCACAAACTCGTATATGAAAGTTATATCGTTGTACATAAGACGCAGAGAGGCAGGAGACGCAGAGAATTATTCTACAGGATTTGCTTCTAGCTTTGCTCTCTAAGCCTTTGAACAAAAGGTAAGAAAAAAGGTTAGAGAATTTTATTGCTAATTGAAGCTAACTTTACTACCTCTTCGTCAGTCATATGTTTACCGTACCACTGGCGTCGGGCTACAATAACACAAAGTTTAACAAACGTAAACTTTAATTCACGCCTTTCGTTACACTTTCGCTTCAATTCACCAAGCTCCAAGTCAAACTATTGTTTTTTATTTCAATCCTGTTAGTTCGATAATTTTTTGTATAAATGTCTAGGCACAAATTGATGGCCCAGTTGAACATCAGAATCTTAAAAACCGTTTAAAGATGTCGGCCGCTTCCATTGGAATTTCTCTAAAAACTTAAAAATTACAGCAAGTAGTAGAGTAAAAATGTTACTTGTAATTTTGCTTTTTTTAGTACTTAATAAAGAGTGAAGGAGTCTACAAAAGTAAAAGTAATACCCCTGATGAGTTGCACACAGAAGGATTCAGTAGAATGCTCAAGCTGATGACTCACTTGAAGATAGATCTAAGTCAAATAAAAAAGCCATTAGGTGTAAGGGCTTCCTCTTCCTTTCAAGTCGATACTGCATTGTGCTGCATTTTGTTTGACAGGTCACATTCACGAGCTTGCTAGTTGCTTGTGAAAAGTCTTCTACGTCTTCTCCTTTTGAGATAGATCTCTTGTGAGTGAACTACAAAATGTTTTTTATTCTTCTACAGGAGTACAAAAGTTTCAGGTTTTCATCTTCAGTCTGCAGTAGCTGCTGCTTCTACCTACTTAAGTACTCTTTACTCGTTCACTCATCATTTCAAAGTTAGCCTGTTCGTGTAGCATTAGAATGTGGGAACTCATCTTGAATTCTTGAATGCACAGAAGGGCACAGGGTACAGAGACAGACAGTAAATTGTAAAAACAACAGATATAGGATTGTTTGTGGTGTGTGGAAGGATTTTATATGATGGATTGAGATTACGTATGCCTAGAGGATGAGAGAATACTTTGGGTGTTGGATCTTTCAAAAATGGTAACTTCACCTCTTTCCTTGTGAATATGCACTCATGCTTACTTAGTATTTTGTATTCTAAGGAATCAACAGGAATAATGGATCAAACGGAAAGTACAAAATACTTGTGATTCCATTAGACGCTCTAAGGTGGTGTAATTCGCTCACGTCAAATAACTTGTGAACATCGCGCCTACGAAAAGCGTCAAAACAACTTTCTCCAGCTCCTCTCTGTAAAATAAAATACACACGGACAAAACCTGGGAGCCTGAGGATTGCAAATCCCATTATAATCCTTAGAGTGACTCCCACAGGGATTGTGTGGAGAAGTCTGAGTGAGTAGTACATTTGTAACTTTGGATTTTATGTTTGCCAGAACCCTGTTTGCTGTGTCTGTAAAGGCGTTTATCGCTTTCTACTATTATGTTGCGATAAAAGGACCACTATTCCACTCGAAATAAACAATCCTTTGTACCCTAAATTGGTTTTCAAACCTGGAAACCCCCTCGTAACATTTTTATTTCAGTTTATTCTACTTACTTCACTTCTTGCAGTATTAGCACAATCGCAACTAGAAGCACAAGCGCTTGACAGCCAACAGAATACACAAACGATCGTCAAGTAAATTTCCTGTAATGCACAGAGATTCAGATTCAAGAATAGTTCACGAAGATCAAATGTTAAGCTCCAGGTTACAGCTTGACACACACACAAGTAAGTGAATTTTTACTACGGATGACGGAACTTATGAAACCCTTCCACTGCAGAAAAATGCAATATCAACGGAGGAGCCTAAGATATTAAATATTTTATAACCATGTGCAATGCGCATCCTGCTCTGTCATAAATAGTTTCGTATTGATGTTCAACTTCCCTATGATTTAGTAACAAATGAATTTATTTGTACGTACACCAAATGCACCTTTCATTGTTTAAATAATTCTTCAGTACAGTCTCAAACTATTTCGTGCTTCAACAAGACAATCAAAATTAACCGTGTGTGGTGTGTAGGTAGATATCTGCAAACAAATAGAAATGGTGCACTTCCTCTCTCGCTTCGTAGAATGACTAAGATTGGTGTTCAGATTTCTGTTGATTTCTCATAAAGAAATAACACACTTGAAAGCAGATAAATGAAGAAGAGTTCTTGGAGCCTAACGTGTGGAAAAAGATCTTAGAAGATGAAATGAAGGCTTTACGGTTTGGAGTAGTACTTTAACGGATGATTTGTTACAACTTGGCCACATTAATGGACCCATTAGAGACTTGGGAAGCCGATTTTTGTTGATTTAAAGCTTGTTTTATTGCAGGTAGTTCCTCCACATGGATTTGATATGTTTTCTTTAACTTTACCCACTTTGATTGCTTCTGAAATATCTAGTGAGGATAGGAAACACAACGCAACTACAGAGGAACATCTCTCTTAACGTTATTTTCCTCATCTTTTCCTTTCTCCGTGTAATAAATATTTTGTACGGAGAAGGCTTTCTGTTTTTTACGAAAATCTTCTCTGGCATCTCACTCATTTTTAAAGAACGAAGGAGAAATGAGAACAACTCTCAGTTTTTTTAGTCTTCATGTACCACCACACTTCGCTTCGCAATAACTTGCTAGATTGCAGATATCTCGTCAAATCTAGATAAACTCGCGAGTAGTTATGCTATGCAGTAGTGCGAGCAACTTTAATGAAACCTGGAAATGTGTTTTCCTTTTCCTTCCAACATCAGACCATTCTTCTAAAATAAGTTCATGATATTTGTGAAGACAAAACTACCATTAATCATTGAACTACAAATGTGTTAACTTCATACACACGCCTTCCAAGATAAGTAGCATTAACACAAGATGCCCTGCGTGGGGGTTACTACTCCCTCAAATCATCAAAACATATCGCACAGCGTGAGTAAATCTCTCTTTCCATGTTTATATTAAACTGGGACACACATTTTGTTCAAAATATTATTATCTATCGTAATTTATTATTGAACTGATAGATATTCTAATGATGATTTATAATTAATCACTCCTGCAATCGACCGATCTTTCTACACGTTAATAAGCCGTGTTACAGATAAGTAAAATGAGCATTAAATGTACCAATTTCCTACCAGCATCGTACAAGACATTTTGATACAAATCATAGACTCCCACATCTGTGGACAATGGATTACATTCATGAAATTCCTGAGTTCAACAAAAGACCACAAAGTCTAAAGGTCCAAGCACTGTCTTAAACAAGTTTACCGCTTTTTGAGAAGATCCAATTAAGGAGGAAAGTAGCTTAAAAGAATCTAAAGGCGGAATTTCCGTTTACACTCTTCCTATGTTCATGAGGCTTTAACAAGGAGGAATCATTCAAGAGTCTAGACTCTAGACACGAGGAGACTGTGGAGATACAACACTGACAATACCTTCAAAGTGTATACTCGTACAATAAAAAAGATTCCGAAGTTCATTAATACCTCAGAAGAAGCTGTGAACTTCTCTTCGCACTCGAAGACACACTGTGTAGGGAGAAAAGAATTTTCGTGTGAACTCTTTGTTTCTGAGAGTTACGGAGGAGACTAGATTAAGATTAGGAAGGACGATGGGCGAAGAAGTATGAGGAAAGTGTGAAGTGGTCTTTTCTTTGCTCCAGGAGGAATGGATGGATAATCGGTGTGTGTGGATACTTCTTTGAGTTTGGAGAAGAGCCAGAGGAGAGCTGGAAGGAAGCTTTATTGAAGTTTCATTGATAGAGTTGTAGAAGCTTTTACGGCTCCAGTGCGATGGCCGTCCATTTTACTACAAGAGTAGTAAACTATACGAAGAAAGATTTCCTCTCACCGGCTCGGCTAAAGTACTTTACCATTAACTAGTATCAATTCCTTGGATTGCAACACGCAATAAAATAGAAAAAACGGTCTTTTATGGACACCGAGAGGGAATTGTGGGTGGAGACGAGGATAATTGAAAGCAGTTATTTTAAAGAACTGCAATAAATGACGGAGAAAGGAGACATTTAGTCAGTCATGGAGTTTTGGGCCACACCTTCACCACAGAATATATTGTGTTTTAGTACCTGCATCACAAAAACTCGAAAAATCATATTGATCAGCACGACATTGAAAGATTAATCAGTGGATAATAAACTAAATAATTTTATAGGTATTGCATAGGTTAAAATTTGGATTTGTCAAGCTAAATGAAACTGTAAGAGCATTTTAATTTACACGAATCTCCTGACTCATTTGCAGGCTAGGTTTGTATGCACAGGGACTTACATATGGGATATTCACTTTGGAATTTGTTGGTTGAAAGAGAAAAGAAAGTCTCGGAAGAGGGACAGGAGGAACCACAGACAAAACGAGTGGAAGGCTATTTAAAGAACTGAAGGAGAAAGTGATAGTGCAAGCAAAAGAAAACTTAAGTTGTAAGTGGAGTTACTTAGAGAAGAGTGTGGAGGAAAGAAGGTTGATATCTTAATTTTCCAGAGAGTGATTTTGTGATTATTTGCCTCGTTGATTCTTCTACCACTGACTACTGACTCCATTGGTCGTCATTCTGGCCATCTTTTCGTCTACTTCACATCATTTCCATCTCAAAAGAATACTTACGTACTTAAGGACTTTGGCCATAAGGCCACCATCGCATTCGGAACTTCTTCACTCTTTACGAATCCTTTTTACTAATATGACGAAACTTCTGTGTCTTCGTCACTTGTGCGTAGACAGCCAAAGAACCAAATAAAAACCCGTCTTACAAAGTGGAGGACAGTTTTTAGGCATCGCCAAGAAAAGAAAGCTTTCTCCAAAAAATACTTTTTAAGCGAACAAAAACTTCCCTTGTTCTCGTTCCGTTGTTCGTATTCCGGACTCCGGGCTTTTATTATTTGTTTTACAATCCTGATGATAATTCTTAAGAAAAAGAGACCAACTAATGACGAAATAAGAAATAAAAAAGTACAGCTGATGCTCAGATGCTTTTTTCTTAAAGTAAAATTGTTTTCAATCTGTAAACTACCAAGAATTGTACTTCTCAATGTGGCCGAATCTCCGAATAATGAAGCCTCTCATGTGTTACCGAATCAAGTAAACAAGTTGTGTGTTTTGTTGAAAGAATGATCCTATTTTTTGGCTATCAATAATCAAACTGTGCCTTAAGGTAGCGAGTGTGCACATCTCTTAGAAAGTTTCTTACGTAAAAAGAAAACAACAGAATTTCTTGAGGTACACTTAGCGAGCTTCTTCTTCATATTATTCTTCAGTTTGGAAACAACTGGAGATGCCCGATGGAAACGACTTTGATCTTTTTCAGGAACAGAAAATCGCAAACAATGCAGTACCAGTAGAATTGAGAGTGTATCCATCTTACAAGACCCGAAGCCAAAGAATGATTGGGTTGAGAAACAACAACTCGGTCTAATCAAACTATCAAAGTATGATGCTGAACCCAACAGTTGTGTTCCATTTGGTATTTCCAGCTTCTTTCTCTCCCTTCAAGGAGGCTTCTTCATCTCATGCGTCATTGTCTTTGGAATTTTCTGAATTAAAATACTGAATTTGCTTCAAAGAACAAGCTAGCCAGCTGGAGGAAATGTCTATTATTCTTTATGAGTTTGGTATCGGCGTATCGAGAACATTTTTCTTGGAATTCTTCCTCGCTCATTGAAGATTCAAGACGAGCATTATTATGCCCAACAGAACTGAAAAATAATGAGATGGATGAATTCCATGTTGTTGTTCGAATTTTGAAATGCCGAAGGGTCAAATCATTAAACATGTCTAAATTGAATAATAAAGTGAAACCTGATCCAATCATGGTGGCCTCATTTATTTTGTTGTGTTTGTCCTGCTTTCAGTTCTGTTTGTTTCTTTATGCCAAATTCGTAATACACCTCTCATTTTCCTAAATTCAGGATCGATACATGTTTCTAACTCTTCAGTGTCCGATTACCTAAAGCAATATAAACTCCAAAAAAACAACTTGAAAAAAATTGTATTACAGTACAAGATTACATATTGTTCTTTCGAAAGTTCAATTTCGAGGCACCTGCAAGTTTTTTGTCTTGAAACTGTCCTGCTAAGCCATCGGTTAGTAGCACCAAAAGAATCAGTTTCGGTACAAGAACTCACGAATTCTCATTTACATACTACTAATAAATTAAAAGCTTTCGTTTACTCTCATAGACTAATAATAAATGAATCTATTAGTCTATGTTATGTCCTTAGGGTTTTATACTTCACACAAAACATTTTGGTTCATTAGTTCAACAGGTCATCGAGTCATCGTCAGTAAATGCATCATTCAATTTTCACATTCTAACGATAAATTCTCCCGTCTAATTAACACTGACTTACAAACTACAACGTTTGTTCATTGCGGCTTAATCTTCATTGAGTTCAAGCTCAATAATATTCTTTTCGCTTGGACAGCACTAAATGCGAAATTATTGTTTGAATTTTTTCTGCAAATAAACATGAAACACAATGAGCAAACCGAAACTCGAAACTGCACGTAAAGCATGCGAACAGAGTGAAGCGAATAAGATGTAACAAACCAAATGCAACATGCAATACCCTAGAGAGTTGTTAATATTTTTATTGTCCTTCTTACAAAGGGTTGTTCATTAAGACAACCTTAAAACTTCACTCCCAAAACGAACGGAGATCCTAAATACTAAAACATCCGTTTACTACAAATTAATTATATTTCGTGCAACGGTACAAAGAGAACAAACTCATCTGAATCTGTTGAAGTGTAATACTTTAAGCACAGAAGAATTTCACATTGCACCTGGTCCTACTTAAAAATTTGAAACTTTCTCTATCCGTGTCTTTATAAGCATGTTGTTTGCAAAATGGCAGTCTCAGTTTCTCGAAAGTCACGTCACGAGAACAGTTTTAGTTTACGTTAAGCTGTTAAAATGCACACACGTCGGTTCCAGTTTAGAACTGCAACGGTCTTTACTGTTGCAGTGATCATGCTATTATTAATTTGTGAGTGTCACTGCAGCTCATTCGCCAAGTTCAACTCATCACATTCAACGAAGAAATCTTTAGTCTCTTCTAAAGACATCAAAGGCAGATTCCGAGAGGAGCGGTGTAAGTCACTGTGCACTATTTATAAAGCTACATGAAAAAACGTGACCCAGTTAATTAATTCTTTCAACTCGTGTTTTAGTTTTCTTCATTAACTTCAACCAGGATGTGTGTACCACAGACGCAGGAGAAAGCGGAGTTTGCATGAAAAGGTGTCAAGTATTCTAGCTGCAAGTAATTATGCAATTTTTAACTCAAAATATAAATTTACTTATTTAGCTCAGCATGTGTGAAACAAGGAGGAACTTCCAGTGGATCTTGTGCTCAGGGATTTGGAACATGTTGCATTCGTAAGTTTATCTCATGTTTGCTTTAATTAACACGAGTATTAAAAATTACATGTTTTCTTGCAGTCACACAAGCTTGCACAGGAGATATACAAACTGTATCATTCAACGGTACACGATTGACTCAGCAAACGACTGGGACTGTCGTTGATTCTTGTAGATATGTAATCCCCAAACAAGCTGGAGTGTGTCAAATTCGATTGGACTTCAACAAGTTTAATATCGATGAAGGCCCAAATGCCCAGGATTTTGGGGAATGCACCACGGATACTTTTGATATTTCAGGAAACACGAATGGAATGTTGGGTCATCTTTGTGGAAACCTGGAAGGACAGCATAGTAAGCTGTGAAAGTAAATCTCTCAATTTAAACTGTTCGGTTTGACTAATCCAAGTTTTCGTTTGTAGTGTACTTGGATTATGGAATGAACTTAAATATAAATCTGGATATTTCTCTTGCTTCAAATATGGGTCAAAACTGGGATATACTGGTCACCATGATTAAGTGTGACTCACCAAATTTAGGTAAGACTGAGAGATTCACATTACTAAAATTGATCTGTCGCAACGACATGCACAGCAAATGATGAATTTCCTCAGCTCCTGAAGGATGTCTACAATACTTTACTGGACAGAGGGGAAAAGTAATGTCTTTAAATTTCAATGTGAACAAGCACCAGTTGAATGATCAAGATTACTCTGTGTGTGTGCGAACAAATCCGGGAATGAAAAAAATTACGGTAATCGAGCTTATTGTACTACAGATCTATTTAAAGATTAAATGAAGCCACCAGAATTTCACTAATTTTTAATGTGTGATTTTGTTAATGTGCAATTTTAGTG